>CALNHX010005184.1:0-111951 GCA_940337035.1 Agriotes lineatus
CATTGTTACTTAAACTTACATATGGGTTATTTTTGTATTCGACGGGTCAACATCTCATGTTTTAAGGGTAAGATGGTGAGTGTGGGAGAGGCCCTTGATGGTAAGTTACGGTTATTTAGATTCTGGGACGGTTACTGGTGCCCAACTTTTTAGTAGTTATCAAGAACCATTTCGTTAATCTAACTCACAACAACCCTTCAAAAATTGTAAAAGTCGAGATATACTAGGAAACAAGTACATTCTTAATGACCTAATTCGTTTATTGTAGCTGGCATATTCAATTTTGCAATATCCTAAGGTTTTAACTAATAAAATGTCAAAATTCTTTCTGAGTGGATAAAGAACAATTCACAACTGACAGAAATTAATAGGCAGGTGAAGTTAGTTTGGTCAGCATTTGAAAAGTTATTACAAGTTTCCAAATTATCAAAATTTTTGTGAAATCAAGGCGTATTGAAACTATACTGTGAAACGTAACATTCGAAAATTGAAAATAGCACAGAGAAATATAAAAAAAATTATGTTAGGCATAAGAGTGAAAGGTAAAATACGAAACACAACACAAAGAACAGACAAAAATGGAGCTGGGCCGGGCAGATTGCACGAAGGGGACAAGACAGATGGTTTGTTAAGCTACTAGGCTAGAGGCCACGAACAACCAAACGTAGAGTCCCTATATATAAAGAGTTGGGACATTGGATCCACAAATCAAGGATCACATGATTCAGCAATAATATATTTCATTTTTTTATATTTAAAATATGTAAGTCAAACAAAATGACATTAATTGACATGTCAAATCACAGAATTCATTCATTTAGAAATCCGGGGGTAACGTGCAAGAAAAATAATATTTATGTGGAATTATTAAAACTTGAAAAATGTGCCGGCTAAATTTAGTTACTTTTTTAGTCCTAGTGTGTTTTCAGGTTATGGTAAAAAGTATTGGTACTTTTTTAGTTTACACCCCCACATTTAGGGGGTGCAAAGTAAATTATAGTCTATGGGTACTTTTTTAGTTTACACCCCCACACTTAAGCTAAATAAAAAAATCAGAAATGAGTTGTATGTGGGGGTGTAAACTAAATTATAGTCTATGTTAAACTAAATTAGTTTACACCCCAAACTTTTTATTGAAAATTAAGTAAAACAAATTATTCACATTTATAAACTTCTGCTATTTGCAAAGAGAATGTAACAATCCAATCCACCACCAGTGCCACCTACCGCCGTGAGCGCACACCAGGCACAACACGCCAACGTACCTTACCTAACCTAACCTACCCTAACCTATCCTATCCAATCCTAACCTAAACTCACCTAACCTAACCTCGCAATTAAAATCATAATGTTTCAATACAAAACAATGGAAAACAGTGGGGTGTAAACTAAATAAGCTGCCCGTAAACATTATTTTAGTTTACACCCCCACATTTAAGCAAAATAGAAAAATCGTAAACCAGGTGTAGGTGGGGGTGTAAACTAAATAATCTGCCGTAAACCTTATTTTAGTTTACACCCCCACATTTAAACGAAATACAAAAATCGTAAACCAGGTGTAGGTGGGGGTGTAAACTAAATAAGGTGCCCGTAAACATTATTTTAGTTTACACCCCCACATTTAAGCGAAATACAAAAATCGTAAACCAGGTGTATGTGGGGGTGTAAACTAAAAGAGTGCCAAAGTATTTCTGATGACTTAAGTGAACTGCGGTTAGAAATAAACAGATATTGAAATTTTGTGTTATGAAAAACCTCTACTTATAATCTTAGGTGTGGGGTAGGATGTTTAGTGGCAGCTGTAAATCTGGTATGAATACGAATGTAATGCTCAACAACTAACGTTAGAGAATTTGAGGCGACGTAATTCAACTTCTCCAGAGGAAAATTGTCTTTTTGTACTGATTAACACTGGCCTGAATAATCTGCCCTTTGATGCTTTCAACATCGATTAGTTCGTTTTCTTCTATTTCAGAATGTTCACATTTATTTAAATCTGGTTACCAAAAATTGAATAATGTTGGAATGGCACTGTATTTCAGTCTCGTTTTTCCACGTTTAATCAACCACTGATCATCCGCAAAGTGTTTATTACATAAACGGCGGCAGTGGAAAGAGTCCGATAAAACATATCATAATAGACCACGGCCAAAAAATTACATTCAGAGAATAAACGGCTTGTTGACTTAAAATCCTTAATTTTGCTGTTATTTACCCAGATACGCTTTATTGTCTCATTCCTTAGAAAAAGATGCAAATAATATCCTAGATCAGTTCGATTTTTATAATTAATCGCTGAACCACCAGTCATTGCACAATAGTTTTCAAATTAAAAATATTTGTTAAGTATTTGTCACAACTGTCACAAAATGTGATTCTAATTTGTAATGGTTGTCAAACTGTTGTCCATAGATATGCATGATCTGCATAAAATTTAAATTCAACAAAAATCAGGTACTCCATGATTTGTGGATCCAAAATGAGTCGCCTACATGTCCCAACTCTTTCTATATAGGGACTCTAACCAAACGCAGTGCAGGCCACCCACTTTTAAAATGGAGAGACGACATCGTAAGAATAGCAGAGAAACGTCGAAACGAATGGCCAAAGATAGCAAAATTTGGGAGACTATATGTAAGAATGGGTGGAAGTCTGGCAAAGAAAAAGAAGAAGGAGAAATCTGCTTCTTATAAATTGTAGGAAGCATATCAACAACTTGGACTTCACACAAATAGTTAGAGACAGCAAAATTATCAGTTTGAAAAACATTGACTCTGTTACCATATTCACGGCAGTACAGTAGAGCGCAGCGGAAGCACAGAAGTGCTTCTGATTAAATAGCAAAATAGATAATTCTACTATTGCCAGCATGATGTTGCCGACTAATAATTTTTATATAATATACAATTGAGTTGCTTGCGTTCTAATTTACTATGTTCGTTTGTATTTCGCGTTTTTTGAGTTTTCCTATAAATTAAAAATAACATTTTTTATTTACTTTTCTAGAGGTTTTTCTTGCTTTTATCTAGTTGGAAAGTTATTCTAAGCAGTTATATTCTAAAATTGAATGTTATTGAGTCCACGCTCTAGTAATGAGAAATGTAAAAACTAAGAGATATAACTTTAAAAATCTGTAAAGGAGTTTACACGGAACTTCCCTCGCGCGAATTAGATCAATTTTCAAGATTACAAAAAATAGTCGGCTGAGATTCGAACTACGCCCTCCTTATCGAATATTTCGAGGGGAGTTTCTAGTCCGCCACTAAAATTACTGAACCACGGGCGTGCTCGAAACACACCATATTATTCTGTCTCATTTGTGATGTTTACCCTGCATCTGTTAGGTCTCATTTTCGCCAATGATAGAGCCTGAGCTATTTGCAAATTATTATTTTTATCTTTTGAAAATAAAATAAGTGGAAGTTGTGACACTAGATAGTTTGAAAAATAAACTAGGATTAGAAATATTCTTAACGTTCCTAATAGTACTAAAACAATAATAGGAATTGCTCGCACTCTGCCCATCTTTGAATTGCTTACAATTACCCTGCATCTGTTGGATCCCATTTTTTTAAGTGTAAGGCCTAAGCTATGTACAAATCAATTAAAGCAAAAATAGACAGAGTTTAAATTTTTTAAAGGTGGTCACCCTGTATATATTTGAGCGATATTTTTTTGGTTTCATGCCAGGTAGACATATAATCCGCATGTAAAATATCGTCTTCCTCCAACAAATATTTAATAATAATAGCATTTATTCACCCTTTACAATACTAGTCCAACGCCCTGAACACAATTTCGTTACACACACTTGAATATATATTTTCAATTTAATAAATTCACTGTAGGGAAAAACTACTTCTCTGAGAAATCTTCTACAAAGTTGAAGAAACTGTGTGTAGATGATGTACGTATTTTTTTCTTTGAAATTTTAAAATTGAAAATTAACAAAAAGTTAAAGTTCTACAGGTTGGCAGTTTTTCTTTGTAGTGGAAACAATTGTAGGTATCTACTATATTCTAAAAATATATTACTATTTATATATTTCTTTCCAGCAGTGTTTCTGCAAAATGTTCTTGATTGCGAACAAACCAGGCGGATCTTTTTTTGGCGCACGCATTTTAGATAAAGTTCCGCTATGGAGCTGTTTACTTACAGAAAGATACTTTAAGTATTGAATATTCTGGTTTTCTAACTAAATAATTAGTTTTTTACCGGTAAATAATTTTTACATGTTTTAATCAAATTGCAATACTTTATAGCAATATATTTCTTGTAAATTCATTAACCTTAATTTTCTAAATAATGGTTCTGATGGTGTAATTCTACTAAGTTTTGAAATTATTCTAAAAAAATTTTTTGAGCAGTTATTAATGACTTAATTGTGGATGTGTATATACCACCCAAGTTCCTATTCCATATGAAAACAGAGAGTTTGCAATTACAAAATACACAGATCTCAAAGCTGATGATGAAAGGCACATTAATAAGTGGTAAAATTTTGCTGAAGCGTAATTTAATTTTCTATATATAGAGTTTAAGTGCGGTTTCCATGACATTTGTTTACCAAAATTGATACTCAAATATTTGATACTGTTGTTTGATTGCAAAATAGTAGTCACACTTTTTAGGGCAGTCTTCAAGTGATATTTTGATGGGTCCCTTAATTTCAAAATCAATACGTTAATCTAAAATTAACATATTTGGTTTTATCTGTATTCATTGCCATTTTATTTACACTGAACCGAGCTCTATTATCTGTAGTCAAATTTGATGTTTTCATAATTTTGCATGGCAGACTTAGCAGAATACACCAATGCAGTCTCATTCGCAAATGTGAAAATGTTTCCCTCGAAATTTGCTTCGGATAGATCATTGATATATACTAAGAATATTATCGGACTTAAGACCGAACCTTGTGGCACACCACTATCAACTCTCATAAATTCGCTGTATGTCTTCCCTATCCTACGCACTGGTGTCTTTCTCGTAAATAGTTTTTAAGCCAAGTTAGCGGTAATTCTCTAATACTAGCATTTTCTAGTTTGTTTATTAGATTTGAGTGACATAACATTATCAAAAGCTTTAGATATATCTATGAATAACATTTGTTTTCCTTTTCTAAATTTTGTCAAATATATGAGGAAAAGTTTACTAATGCTAATTCTATTCCTCTACTTCCTTCGTCTTTACACGAGGAAAGTAAAGATCTCTAAAGGTCTTTACTCAAAACTTCCCTCGCAAGTGGATATTTTGACGTATCTATGCAAAATATCGTCTTCCTTTAACATATAGTTTTTGAGTTATGCCGGCAACAGGCAGACAAAGAGTGAGACGAAATTGAGAAACCTGTTTTTCGACATCTAGGAATTCTGAAACGTGAAGATATGGAGAAATCTGGAAAGATGAGTGTTTTCGTCTTTTATATAAAAATTAAAAATAAATATTACCTACAAAACCGGAATTTTAGGTTTCATGTGCGTTTCAAGCAATTATTTGTAACAAATTTTTCTACAAAACAAATTTTACCATATCTTCTAATTTTTTTTATATGAACATTATTATTTTTAAAGGAGGAAATCTGCAAATATATTTCCGCCCATTCTCCAAATTTGGGTTTTACATGTCACCCGGCTTTGCCTAACCAAACGCATTTGGAAAATTAATTCTGCAATAATTGCGGAAAAGCGGTTAGCTTTATAATGGTTTTACACTAATTTAGATTAAGTCCGAACGTGGGGTTTGGTATGACACATCGTCAGGCCACTGACTCGGAGGAAAAGCGACAATTAATAATGCTATTTCCGTACACAAATTAAAGAATTAAATGAAATTGCAACCTTCTCAACTGTGTTACTAATTAAAACAGGTTATTCTCATAACTTTAATCATAAGAACGAGACGAGACCACCCTTGATTTGCAAACCAAAGTTCGAAGTTTTTCCCTAAAAATTTCAGCACAAACCTGTCAAACTGCAGAATGGATGTTCTGTGAAAAGGGTGTGTATCGATTTCGTCAATTTCAGCAATTTTCTAAGTATACAAAACAAATTACGTGACACTGGTAGCCTTGCTGCAACTTAAAATTCCCGCCAGGAGGTTGTTTACTTGCGCTTTGGGTGGAAGCTTATGGATTCTTCAGGTAATATTATTTGGAATTGCAAATTTATTCAATGTGCTGGTAATATGCTACTTGCATGAAATTTTTGGATTGGAAAATATGCATTAGACCCCCATTTAGCTCAATCTGTTTAGAAATTTATCGATAGCAGATTGTGGGGATTTACAAAACCCATTACATTCAAAGCCATTCAGCACTGTCTTTATGCCACGTGTATAAAGAGGATTAGCGAGGGCCAAACCAATCCAAATCTACCGTCTATAATACTCTACGCACACTTGTTGTCAGCAATTGTGTTTTTAAAATATAAAAACTGAAGGTTTCAGAACAGAATCATTAAAATGAATAGAGCTCTTTAAGCCGTCACTGAAGAAGCCGAATTCAATAAAATTGAAATGAAAGCTTCTTTGTGCTGTTCGTTAGCACACGTTTCTAATACGTGCCAAGTTGGCAAAAGGCAATTTCCAAAGTTTAAGATTATAACGAGTTACGCGCGCAAAACCTTACAATTCCGAAGCTACCTTAAATTAGCCGCATATTAAGATCTTCGATGCATAGTTATTACTCGCAGTAGAGTTGAAGGTATAATTTCTTGAGTCTTCTTAAACAATTTAATCCATTCAGTTCAAATTCAAAGCGTCATTTAAGCCTCGGGCCGTTCTCTTGGAGCAATTGTAAAGTTCTAGCACGTTTTGTGAAAGCACAAATGAAGAAAATTAGGGCTTTACATTTTCAGGAAATTCTGACTAACGGAAAATATTAGGTATTTGAAGCATATCTGTTTTTTAACTATTTGTTTAATACATTCTTATTCCATTTATTTCAGTAGTCTTGTTTACTTAACTGTATTGTTTGAATTTACTGTCAGACGAGAGCCGCAAAGACCATAAATCCCCTAGTAATTCAACTTTGAAATTGTTGAAACGGTTTATTTACTCTAAGTAAAATTTAGTAAATAAATATAAAAATACCAAAAATTTTTAATTTTCTAAAATATAAATTTTTCACATACTTTTTTTAAATGTTCCAATACTTATACGAGTTTTTTAAACTCTACTTATGACAATTACGATGAAATTTGATTTTCATCACTTATAAGTACATTGTAGCTACCTAAACATCATACAACGAATTTCAAGTTGATATATTTGGAACAAACTTTTCTGAAAAGTATCCACATTTGTACACATTAATTGCTCCTAAGGTTTCAGTTTAAAGCACAAACGTGGCTGTACAATTTGTAAGATCAAGGCCGGACGCCCGTAACAATAACTTGTAAAGCCAGATAAAACCTTAAATTTGCGAGCTGCGATAAAAATGTTCTTCCAGACAGTTCAAAATTTAAGGCCAGAGTTTGAGGCAGCGTCTCGCCCGAATAAAATTACGTTTTTAAAAGCGCGCCCTTATCTGATACGTAGCCCTGGTGAAGCCTTTCTGGGACGTTCCTAGCATTAACGCAAATAGCTGCTGCAAAATAGAATCCTCCGTCGCTGATTAATTTTGCAACTCAAATAAAAAGTTCCCGAATTATTAACTTGCGCCGACCTAGGCTTATTTGAACTAATAAATTAGCGGAGGCTAATTAGCATTCGTGCATCCGAATAAATAAATTACAAATATGATTTCCCTCAGCGGCGGGCTTTCAGGAAAATTAATCCCCGTCCACGCTACGCAGCAACCAAACAGTCCTAACCTGGTGATTAGATGAAGTTAAGTTACACAAAATCAAACTAGTTTACAAAACTGTTAATGTTACCAGCAAGAACAAAACCCCAACTCCCAAAACTCGCCCGAACGTGCAATGCTGAGAATGGTAAAAACTGAAATTACTCACTTTTGTCGTCTACTGGCGGCAGACGGTAGGGCTGTCAAAGCGTCTGAGGTTACCACAAGCGAAGAGTGGTCAACAACTGCCGTTTTCCCCTATATACCTGAAATTCACCTATATGTTTTAGCGCTCCGTCGCGGCGCCTGCGTCGCCCATAACTCCTACCTACGCGGCTATCGTCACCTATAAAGTTGTAAGTACCATCCTACACTTTTCGAAAAAGCATGCTCGCTAAATGGACGACCGTTTTTAAGATATGTCGGCGGCTAAAAGAGGCGCCAATTTGAAGTGCGTAAAATGGAAATTGGCACGTAATGTCGCTCAAGATTTCATTTTGTTAATCGTAAAGGAACGTGTTGTGCCTTTTGAAATCACTTTGTTAATCGTAGACGATCGTGTTGTGCCTTTTTGAAATTTCTGTTTTTTTATACGGGGTGGGCCACGAAATTTGTAAACGTTGATGATTTTTTATTGCAACCCAAAATATCAAATATCAAAGCAGAGCAGATCATTATATTTTTATGCATTAAAAATAGACCATGGTTGGTAAATATAAAACTAAACAATATTTGCTGTATGTGTTTAGACTGCTTTTTATAATACGGATGGGGACATAATTATATATAACATATAATACAAAAATAGATCACGGGATGTTCATTAAGACATTTTCCACAAAATTAATTTGACAATAACATTTTATTTTATTTTAGTTAGCACTCGAAATGGAAAATAACACAACCAAACATAAAACCTATAAACTAAACAATAATTTTTATTATAACAAATGATTGAAATTATCTCCGTTAACTTGCAAACACATTTATGTTCTATTGACAAATGATCTAACGCGAGCCAACGTATCTCGTGTAATCGATGCACATGCTTGGATTATTCTGTTTCTCTTGGTCTGAAAAGGGTACTCCATAAAAAAAATATAGTGGGGTAAGGAGTGGGCTTCGTGGAGGCCAACGATGCTCTCCTCATCTTCCAATATAATTTGCTTCATTCAAATAATTCCGTACTTGTTGATGATAGTGAGCGGAACTCTGTCATTTTGGGTACCACATATGTGGTTTGACGTTTAGTGGGACATCTTCAAGTAGTCTGGGAAGTTCGCCCCGAAAATTTTGCTTCATCACTGTATATATAAAATTTCAAAAATCTGATTGTACGTTTAGTTATTTTTCATAAACTCGCAAAATTGGATATTTGGGTGGATGATCATTAAAATTTAGAACTTGAACTAAAGTAACATGATTGTATTGTTCTACTTAGCTAGTTACTTAATCCTAAAGCCTTTTTAACCATTTGGGTGTCAGGCCAGAGTGAGTTGAGCTTATATCACTGGCTTCTTCCTCCATGCCTCCTTACAATCTCGTCTATTCTGCACTTTACGTCTCACTTCACTCCACTCTATGTCTCTACTTGTTGCCTGCTTCTCTGACTTCATCACACCACATCTTCTTGGCCTTCCTTTTGTTTTCTTTTTGAAAGTTCTGGTTTCAAATATTCTTCTAACCATCCTGTCCTCTCCCATTCTCAGTACGTGCCCTAGCCATCTAAGCTGCCCTTTTTCTATCTTGTTCAGTATTGATTCTATGTTCAGATTATCTCTGATGTCTGTGTTTCTTACCTTATCTATCCGTCTTTTTCCGTCGATTTATCTCAAGAATCTCATTTCTGTACTTTGTATTTTGTTCCTCTGTTTTTGTATTAGCACCCATGTTTTTGAATATTTCCGTCTTTGTTTGCTTTGGAGTAGTCTTATTGTCTAAGAACGAGTTTTTAATTGCGTTAAAAAGTCTTCCCGTTGTTCCTATTCTCCCACTTATTTCTTCCTCTAGCCTACCGTCTTGTGTCACTTTCACTCCCAAATATTTATAACTTGTAACTTGTTCCAGCCGGGTATTTCTTAGTTTTACTTCATGTTTCCTTTTCGTTTTACTTACAACCATTGTTTTTGTTTCTTCTACATTTATTCTCATGCCAATTGCTTCTAAATTGATATTAAACTTTCTTATATTTTCATTCAGTGTTCTTTCGTTCCGGCTATCAACAACAAATCATCTGCCTACATAAGTTCCGTTACTTTGATGTCCTGCATTTTCCAATGACCTATTTTGTATCCTTTTGCATTTCTTTTGGCTTCTTTAATTGCCTTATCTAGTACTACCAAAAATATTATCGGACTCAGGATGCACCCCTGCCCTTACCCCCTTAGTGGTTTCGAACATCTTTGATTTCTCGTGCTTCACTCCGATGAAATTTTTTGTGTGCCTGTACAAAGGTGTTATTCCGTTGATCATCTTTTCATTTACTTTCCTTTCTTCTAAAGTTTTCCATATATCATTTCTATCTATTCTGGCAAAAGCCTTTTCTAAATCGATGAAACAGAGGTGCACCTTTCCGTTCTCTTTAGTTGCTTTCTCGCTAATTTGGCCTCAGGATGAAAATTGCGTCTGTCACTCCCCTATTTTGATCAGAAGCCATACTGCGTGTTCTCCAGCGTTTCCTGCAGTAATTCTTTGAGTCTTTTTTCTATCACCCTCGCGTATGCTTTTCCAACTACACTTAACAGGCTGATACCTCGGTAATTCTTACAGTTTCTTACATCCCCTTTTTTTAATAGTGGCACTATTATTCCTATCTGCCAGTCTGCTGGTGCTTCTCCTGAACTTAATACCTTATTCATTATTATTTTTAGTAGTTCCATCATTTTTCATTTCCTGCTTTTACCATGTCTGCTGTTATATTATCGAAACCTGGCGCCTTTCCTGTTTTCTTTTTCTTTATTTTGAATTTCTTCCGTTGACATATCCTCTGTATATGTTTGCTCCTCCTCACTTACATCACTTCGATGAACTTCTTCCTCCTTGTTTTCTACTTCTACCTCCTTACCTTCTAATAACTCTTTAAAATATCTTTTCCATCTTTCCATGATCTCTTCTTCTTCTATTAAAATTTCATTGTTTTCATCTTTGATGTTGTTTATCATGGTGCTTTTGTTCTTCCTTGTATTTCTTATTGTACCATAAAATAGCTTCTGGTTTTGTTTATACGCACTTTTTATTTTTTCTCCGAAGTCTTCCCAGGATCTCTGCTTTTCTCCTTTCACCATTCTCTTAATCTTTGTTTTTTCTTTTATGTGGTATTCCTCATAGTCGTTTTGGTTTTTTGAGCCTATATACTTTTTCCATGCTTTTTTCTTGTCCTTTATTGCCTTTTTAATTTCATTAGTCTACCAATTTGTTCGTTTAACTTGCGAATTTGTTATTTTTGCTATTTCACATACTTCCTTGGCGCCTTTTAAAATTGTTCCAATATAATCAAAATTCAAGTTCGAAGGACCTTTTGATCTATATGTCTACTAAATTAACAAGCCATCCTAACCTTGGATTCTCGATCTTGAATCGGCAGCTAGGCCTGGCAGTTATCTCTTCTAAAAGTTTCTCTTTAAGTCCTGTGACAATTCACACAAAAAACACCAAATTCAAAAATTTTTTTTCTGTCACAAAAAACAGAAAACTGGACCACATGATTATTGTTCAAATATATATAAATATTTGTTCTCCGTAAGGTGGCCGTCAAATTATCAACTCGCATTGGCGTAACTAGCGGGGGGGGCAGGGGGGCCAGGCCCTCCCCAGAGTGCCGTCTGGCCCACCCCAGAAGAATGAAAGTTAAATAAAAATTAAAAAGCTGATTTTGTATTAAACCATTTAAACCTACGGAGTTATTAACGACCGACATGCTTTTTAAATTTTCAGATTTTATTATTTGTTTTGACTAAAAAAGCATAGTATAATATACCGTATGTTGGATGGGTGGTTGTAATTGAAAATAATATGCAAAATAAAACATAATTAGTGCAGAACTACAATATAGTTTTGTTAATCTTAAAACAAAACAATTTTTCTTCAGTGCACCATTTCTTTTAATTTCTCTTCAGTAATCTATAAATACATGGTCAACTTATGTGCCTAGAAAAAGATAATTTCAATTATTTTATATGCGGGTATGTAAATGAGCGCGAAACTTAACGACTTGCTGAGCGCATGCCGCTACTTAGGCTCATCTAGTTCAAACACACTACGACATGCTATTTGGACGGTTTGCTTTGTCTAAAGAGTTCAGTTTATTATTTGAAGAGTAGGATCCAGAATTGTATGTTTAGTAATATTTAAGGTAGCAAAGTAGTGTCGTAATTATAGATTTGCAAGACCCCGCAGTGCCAGGTATGAGGGCCCTGATCGAAAGAAGATTTTTTCTTAATTTACAATGTGTACTGTTAAAAGCTTTGGGGCACAAATATACACATGAAAAGGTTTTCTTGGGTCATTTACGATATTAATAATAAAATTAACAAAAGGAACGTGAAGTGTAGTCATTTTCAAATGGTAGCTTTAAAAGTAAGGTATGGAACATCGAAGATCAAGTTTGGCGTCGCCCCATCTAGTTATTAGAAATATTTAAGAAGTTTCATGCCCAGTTACTGAAACTACATATTTTTTCTCCAAATATTTTTAAAGAATTTAAATTTAAAACGGTTTTGTTAAAGTTTTAGATAAAATTAAAATTCAAAGTACGGAATCGGAATCGCATGCTGGAAAGCATGCATTATGGGAAATGGGGCGTCAGCTGTCACTGAGCACTGAGGGCCTTCTGACTCAATAATTAGTGCAATTAAAGACAACTCACAACTTACCAAATTACAAACGCGAGAAGATCAAAGTAACACTAAAAGTATTGTTTTTTAAATTTTAAAAGTAAACGCCAGAGATAAAGAAGAAATGAACAAGTCTATGCAAAATTTGAAATAATACAAAATTTTCTTAGAAATAGTACCTCTTAGAAAAGAATAAAAATGACTTGGCCCTTACGGCTACATAGAATAACGTAGGTAGCTGTATAGACATACATAGAGCAATAGATGTATTTGCAGAAATACAAGCAAAGAAAAAACAATTTTAGATTGTAATTGCGGGGGACGCTCATATTATTAATAATAAATTTAAAGAACGTTCATATCTCAGTTCACACTTATGTGTATTTTTTAATATTACATAATAAAGTAACTTAATCTTGTATTTACCAACTGGTTTTTGTGCCCTATATAAGTATTTATCAGCTGTAGTAAATAGAATTTTGTGGTGATGACGAGTGTAAGTGATCCTACTGCTTGAATTTTTACAGTTGCAAACTCAATATATTATGATAAAGAGAAATCACAATAACTTTGAAGAAGATATTAATTTTTTCAAGAAAATATTTACTTCAACCATACTGAGAAAAAATTGAAGTAATGTTTTCCAAAAAGGTATTTATCCTGGAATAATAGATTTTACCGCCAACTTCATTGAGTTGCGAGAGGTAATCTTTACATTTTTTATGTTGTTTAGAAACCGATACAAAAACCAGCAAATAACTTTACGTGAAAAGGTAATATATGCAAATTAATGTCTTCAAAGATATGCATAGATATTGTCGATGGTTGGCTGGGGGCCTGGCCCTCCCCAGCCAAAAATTTTAGTTACGCCAATGTCAACTCGAGAAGCAAAAGGTTTTACATGGTAAAATACTCGATGACGGAAGAATGAAAGTGGTGAAATGAATTAAATTTCAAAATTCTTTCGCAGTAGTTCTGCTAATTTTCAAGTCTATACTTAAGCTTCGTTGACTAACAACCGCTTGTAGTACTGATATTTAATTTTCTTGGTTAACAACAGGTCTCACTCTCAGCCTTGTATGATTGTTGAAACTATCATTTTCCCTTAATAAAGATTCCAAACGTCTAATAGTATAACATGCAACCAGTTTAAAAAAGTGATGCTTTACTGAACAAGTATGGCTGGTTCGAGTAAGAGCGTTAACGAGTACTTAATCGGTTATACGAGTTCAGTAAAACCACTTTTCTAACGTGTATACTATTTTATGGCGTTAGATAAGAAATATTAAATATTAAATTTTTATATAAAAGTGTCAAAACATAACCAAGCTGCGCAGAACTGGTTTCAATGTTACTAAAAAGCACAATACGCAGCCCCAGTTGATGTTATACGTTGGCAGTGCTGAAGTGTATTGTTGGTGGCTCTGTAAGTCTATGTCAAATTTCAAGTTAGCGGGTTAGTTTTTGTGTCAGTCTGTGTCAAAACTGACCCAAAACCTAGCATGCTAATCTCAAATTTGGCATAAACTTACAGTGCCATCAACTATGCACTTGAGCATTGCCAACCATCGTTGTTGCTATGCAGAGAGGTACCACATTTCTAAACGATTTTGAACGTAGGAATGTAGTATATTAGCAAATGAAATGCGATCAACATATTTTCAGATGGTGTTTACCGATTTGGATAACGTTGGCTATATCAACGCCTAGCAGCACCGGCACTTCCACAAGTTTCGCTAAATATCATCATCATGTGTGTTTTTCGTTATTTAAGGACGTGGTTTTATTTAAGCCAACTAAATGTTATGAATCAGTCTATTATTATAAAAACTATTGATACGCGCTCTTCTGTGCTTTCCAAGAATACTTCCGCACTATACCTTCGCGTTTATTATCAAATTGAATGTGTTATTAATAAGTGTATTTAAGAAATTAGTTGAATGCTATAAAAAAATGCTGCTCATTATATCATGTAAAAAAATAAAAACCAAAAATTTATTTTAATGCTTAACCAACACAAATTTATTAATTATTTCATTCCAATCTAATTTTAACAAAAACAAAAAGTCAATTCAAGAAATTAACTTAAATACTAAAAATTGGCAAATCAATTTAACTTTGTATGTACGTGGTGTGTGCGTTCTCAAGAAACCGTTATGACAAAAAAACTTTTGAACAAGTTTAATTAAATTTAAAAAGACATTTTTTGTAATCACATATTTATCATCAGTGGATTTGCCCTATATATTTACATGTAATTATTATTATAAGGAAACTAACAACAACCGGACGTATAAGAACATTTAGAGGGCTGGCAATTATTGTTTGGCTCATGGCACGTGGGTCACACCCATGGTACGTTGTTCACACTCATGGCACGTGGGTCACACCCATGGCACCTGGGTCACACCCATGGCACGTGGGAACTTAGATTCGGCTAACGGTCGTTTTTGAACTCATGTCGGTATATCGATATTTGATTTTTATTTATATGTCGGTTTAGAGAGGTTTATTGTTGTATGAAAAACAAACAATAAGTGCCATATCTTTGGATTTTTGCATTTGGCCATACCTCAAAAGTTGATATTGCCTTCATTTTCGAACGACCTATCGTATGAAAAAGATCCAAGACTCCAGGAAGGTTCCTGGCAACCAGAATTGTGTACACATACGAACATACGTACACTGCACAGCACGTTTAGGCATCCCCTAATACGAGGGAGAGATATAGTGGGCTGGGGTTTTCACAAAAATATCCGCACAGCCGAGACGGAGATTTGCTATAGTGGGTTCATTAGTCGGTTGACACGAAATTGTAAAGATTTGAGGGAATTTCAAGACTTCGTACACTTCATGTCGAAGTAATAATAGTTCGAAATATCATACACTATGTTTAGCTTAATATTTACTAACTACGAACTGTTTTTAATATATAGAAAGTATAATCATCTACAATGCTTCGATATTTATTATCTGGTTGCAGTAAAGATCTTCAGGGGCTACAAGTTTCGTGGCCCACCCTGCACTTACATCACCGGTTTGACCCACTAGAGCCATACACAGTAGATTTATAGAAAGCGTTCATTACCTAACTAAATGCAGCAACAAAATACAGAGTTAATGGACAGTAACTGAAAATTTAAAATTGGTTAGTTCAATGTATCAGTCACTATCACTTAAAATCACGCCTTGAGGTAGCATTGATTTTAGACGAAGGTTGGTGCATCTAGCGATCGGATCATGGCAAATAAATAAATTGCTGTAAAACTTTCTGCAGGAGATTTTTATGAAATCTTAGGTGTGGTTATGTTAAATTAGTGGTGTAGTTGTTTGTTGCGTATAAACTGTACTCCATAGAACTACATTTAACTACAATTAACTGTATTATTGGTTCATGTGACTTTAACACAGTCTAATAAGCTTCACAAATATGCAAAAAGTATGTCATTTAAACCAAATTCATAGTTTAAATTGATTGGTAACATTAACATAACAATGAGATAAGTTAAACAAGATGTTCAAAGTGAATTTTAAACTTAAAAAAAGTTGACAGTCTTATGTCAACAAAATGCATGCTATAGATTAGTTTTGTTTTTAATGGCTCCCGCGATCAAATGTATTTTTGGTCTCCCTGTACAGTTGATTTTTCTTCTATAATACCTGCCAGTGTCAAAGCTTTAGTGTTTCCATTGCTATTTGTTGGGATCCCTACTCAATTTATGTTGTTACCTCTTGTTTCTAATAACAAATTTTATTAATCAGACTGTGAAGTTAGGTAACGTAAGTAGCTGTCAGTCATAATGACAAATCACTATTATGAAAATAAATTTAAATTATTTTACCAGAATACAAAATGGTAAATTTCATGAAAAAAAGAACACATGGATGCTCGACCAAGCAGCAAGCACCTCGCTGGTGGCATATAGTTGTAATGCTCGCCAGGACCATTTACCCTGCAGCTGCTCACATCTGCGTCATGCTGGCATGAGAGAAGTACTGGTGCTCGGTTATTGGTTGTTGAAGCCTTCGCTTTAAGCAAGCATGTTTTCCTCGTCATCTGACGCCATAAAAGGAGAAGATCTTGAAATGGAGAATTACCAATTTGGATCCACCAGTCTTTTTCAATTGTTTCTTCAACATAGTTTATGTAACTTCTCCGTACTTCGGCTGTCAAGTTTAACAAAGCAATTTGCCACATGGTACTGACACGATTTTTATCTTGAAAACGAATGGTTGCATCACTGATGCATTTATTATAATAAGTTTTACAATGAGCCCAAACTAGTTCTATTAGATTGTGGTGGCAATGGAATGGCGAAAGTCGTAACACTTCTATATTATTCTGCAAAAGCAAATCATCACTAACATATCTCTTTTCCAGTTTGCTTCAAAAGTGGTTCGATTTTTTGCCAAAGAGAAGCTATATTTTCTCTTTTGTTAAACTGTATATTGTTTTCAAATAAAAATTGTATTAACACATTTTGATTTGATGATCGGGTTGTTTTTTCTTTCTTTCAGAGCGGAATGGTACGGCGCATTGTCCATTATTACCACACTTTTGCCAGGCAAATTTTTAATCACTGGAATTAAATTTTGTTTGACCCAGTTATGAGATATCTCAAAGTTCATAGTCTTGTGGTAATCCGTATCAGTATTTTTGCTGTTAAAAGGTAAAGCACAATTTTCTGAAAAGCTACCTCGGTAACTTGCATGCAGTATGGTAAACCTGTCACCTTCGATTTTTTTTTATTTTACTTATTTGCTTGTCATCTTCCTTTACCCACATACGCAATTCTGAACCATTCTTCTAAATCCAAGTTTCGTAGATAAATATAAAATTTGCATCTTCCCCAGAATTTTTTAATTGCAGATAACGCCTGAGAAATTTTACTTTTGCCATAATGACATGTTTTCTTTCCATTAAAATTTTTTGACTGTAAATTTTTTTATATCTAAAACCCATGTCTCGTATTATAGCATACAATAAACTTCGCGAACCAGTGAAAGCAAGTTCTGTTTTCGCAAATTAAATTTTGAAAAATTTCCCTTCCTTAGCTCTTCTCTTAAATAAAAATCGTTAAACCATATCCATCTCTTTTTTCTTCCTGTTCGCGGGTTTTGCAAATTTTATTTATTGCGATATATATATTACTAGCTGTTACCCGCGACTTTGTACGCCTCGTCCCGTTCCCTCCCCACTCTTCCATCCCATCCCATCCCTTCTTTTCTCTTCCCGTCCCGTACCGTCCCGTCCCGTCCCGTCCCGTCCCTTTCGGTTCCGTCCCGTCATCTCGTATTTTCATCTTCAGGGGACAAATTTCCAAAAACTTTGAATGGCTTAGTTCAAAATTTGATCTTACAAAATTCCAATCCCCTTTTTACCCCTTTAGGGGTTGAATTTTCAAACATCCTGTCTTAGCGGATGCCTACTCTCTATGAGAAATTTGCCTGCCAATTTTCAAATGCCATTTTCAACGTCCCAAAAAACCTCAATAACGACACCCATATCGAATTTTAGGCTTATTTACCCCATTTCACCCCCTAAGGGGTTGATTTTCGGAAAATCACGAAATACCTGTTTGCTTATTTGTTTTTAGGAGTATTCCTACGAAGTTTCAAGTCGAAACGTCTATTTAATATTATTTTTCCGTACAAAATTGGAACCCCCATTTTACCCCTTTAGGGGTCGAATTTCGAAATATCCTTTCTTATTCCTTATATACATCATAAAGGGAACCTCGGTGCAAAATTTCAGCTTTCTAGGTCGAATGGTTTGGGTGAGTGAGTCAGGACTTTGCTTTATATATACAGTGTGGTCCATTAAGTGTGCAACAGATGCGACATTTTTTTATTAGTTGTATAACCGAAATTTAAATACCGCCACAAGTTAGTGCATGTTCGATTACTATATCAAATGTCCTTACAATGGTTTCAAGTCGAACAGCATACATGGCCGGACAAAAAATATGAAATTGGTGATAGAATAAAGTTCCCTTATTTTTAAAAAAAGCAAAATTGTATTAATAAAAGTTGTTTAAAATCAAAACTTATGCTCAAATACAAAGTCACAGCCTCCTATTCGAATTTTTATTCTTTTTTTGAAACTTTTGTATGTACATAAAACATTTTCATAAGAATTTGAAATAAAATTGTAGGCTTTAATTGAGAGTTTTTTCAAATGTAAATTATTATTAGTAAAGCATTTGCCTTGTTAAAAAGAATATTTACGATATTTTAAAGTTCTGTTAAATATCGTTGCAACATACATGAACTGAAAGGTTACCTAAAAAAATATAAATCCAAGTAAATTTTAGAAATATGATTCAAGTTGCTAAAAGTTATTTAAAAGTTAGTGGTTGTGGCTACTTTAAATACACATAAAATCAGAATAATAAAAATATGTATCATACGGGGGCAATACAAAATTTTCCAAAAAAGAATAAAAATTCGAATAGGAGGCCCTGATTTTGTATTTGAGCATATCTTTTGATTCTAAACAACTTTTGTCACTAAAATTTTGCCATATTTTTTGAAATAAGGTAACTTTATTATTGAACGAATTTTATATTTTGCGTCCTGCCCTGTATGCTGTTTGACTTGGAGCCATTATAAATGCATTTGATATAGTAATTGAACATGCACTAACTTGTGGCAGTATTTAAATTTCGGTTATACAACTAATAAAAAAATGTCCCATCTGTTGCACACTTAATGGACCACACTGTATAAGATAAATCACAGTTTTAGTAACCTAAAATAATTAATTTTGGAAATTGGGGAAAAGTGGTTGCAATACAACCTTGAATGTTCTGCAAAGGCGAATAATTGTTTCTTTGGTCTGAGAGCTTAAGATTAAGATTTATAAACTCTTGTTTGCACCTTAGTACCGCTTGCTTCTCTTTTTTGTTCAATAAATTGAATTTTTTTCTTATATTCATTGTTTCTATTATTGATCAGGAATAATGAAATATTTATTAGTCTGACGGTGCTTTTTCGTTGACATTTTAAATGTTTAGATTGTCAGGGCGACGGGTAGACAGGGCTCAAAACATCATCCAACAAAATTCACTGTCAATTTTGCCACCCTTACAACAATTTGACAGGTATTATAGCAAAAAAATGAACTTTACTTGTAATTTGTTTGTGTGAGGTTTCAACGCAGTTCCCCACGCTACATACGGGCCGCTAGTAAAATGGATTTGTCTACCAACATGGGGCATTATATAGGGTGAGCCGGAGGAAAGTACCAAACTCCCAGAGTATACCACACATAAATGTATAACTAAAAGACCCAAACGTTGTTAGCCCATTTTTATTTGTTTTCAAATTACAGCATCTTAAAAGTTTCAGTTTAATTAGGTAAACTGGCATATTTTAATTATTAAACAATCACCTGTTGATTGTGAAACAATAATTAATTTGTCATTTCTGATGATATTGCACCATTTAAGTAGTGATCTTGAGTGATGATTGCCGTATCATCATCAGACATGGTCAGGAAACAGAAAAGAGGGGGAGGCGGAAGTATCGTGCACAAATATATTAAACAGCAAAGGGCTGAGAACGGATCCTTGAAAAACCTCTGCTTTAATGTCCTTGGTTTCTGATATAGCTGCATTTAATTTCATTGCAATGATATGATATACTCAAAGATTTCCAACTGGATCATATTATGGAGGAGGCCATGGTGCCAGACTCCGGTAGCATATTGTTTGCCTTTAGTGCTTTACTGGCAGTTTTTTTTTAATATAACAAGCTGATTTACTGTAGAGTATTTGGGTCTGAAGCATAATTGAAACAGTGGTATTATCGAGTGTTCGAATATACAGGATGGTGTGATTATTGGCTCCCCTAATTATTTTAGAGCTAAAGTATACAAACATTTTCTGTAGAAAAAAAAATACTGCATCTGTAGATACTGTTGTTTATAATTTTCCAATTTCCGGGACCCTATAAATTAAAGAAATAAAAAATGCTATTTTTGTAAAAATCAGTGGTGCCTTGGAAATATGTAGACAAACAACATGCACATTTACTTTTGTCACTGCTGTTTGACGTTCATAACACATCATTAAATATCCTTCCCATTAAAATGTATACAACTGAAGGAAAAGTAGAAAATGGATTTATGCTGGAAATGGTGCTCGTCAAGTAAGTACCTTGTTTAGCGTAAAATATCCGAATCGGCAAATTCCAAGTAGTTCAACGATTCATAGATTAATACGTAAATTTGAAAACTACAGGCACAGTATTAAATAATTGTAAATGTAACAATTACCCTGAAAACGTGCAGTAACATGAGGAAAATGACAACACCTTGAATGTTGTGGCAGCAGTAGCTGCAAATCCCAGTGCAAGTTTAAGGGAAATAGCGCAAGATATTGGCTTGCATGGCAGTCGAATCCTGCGAATTTTGAAAAAGCACAAGTTTCGCTCTTACAAACATCAGTGTCATCAAGAGTTGCTTGTACGTGATATGGAGAAGAGAAGTGCATTTTGCTTCCAAATTATGGAAAAACGTAACGAAGACAGGGATTTTTGAATAACGTTTTGTTTACGAATGAATGCAGATTCACACTGCATAATGAACCAAATGTGCAACATTGTAGAGTATGGGCTACTGAAAATCCACGCAACATTTTACAAACCAGGACCCAATATCTCCAAAAAGTTAATGTTTGGGCGATACTAGGTCATCACATTACAGGACCATTTTTCTTAAGTGAAAACCTCACATGAGAACGCTTTTTGCAGTTGTTAGACGAGTATATAGCTCCAGCGGTGACCGAAGTTGCTAGAGACGATCAAAAAATTTGGCTTCAGATGGATGGGTGCCCCGCACACAACACTTATGAAGTGCGCGACTTTGAAAACTACAGTTTTTCCAATAAGGTGATTGGTCCAAATGATTTAATTAACTGATCTGCTAGGTCCCTCGATTTTTCGCCCAACGATTTTTTTCTTTGGGGACATTTAAAATCGCAAATTTACTTTGGAAGGACCTTTCAAACTATTGAAGAGCTAAAAAATTCTATTCAACCCCAATGCGATAAAATATCACAATATCAGTAAGCAAATGTTAGACGGCAATTTTACGACAGGTTGGGTCATTGTTGAGTAGTTAAAGGTGCTTTGTTTAAACATTTGTTATAATTCATTAATTTTTGTGTTTTTGTATTATGATTATACGTACCGTCGAAGTCATAGAAAACTGGGACAGGAAAATTACGCAGTTACTCTATTTTTCGAAAAGAACTAGTTTAGATGTAACATTTTGACTGAACTGAACGTTATTAAAGGAGACAGCCCATCTTTAATAATGTTCAGTCAAAATGCTACATCTAAATTACACTTTTCGAAAACAAGGGTATCTGCTTATTTTTCCTGTCCCAGTTTTCTATGACTTCGATGGTATATAATTATGTTTTGTTATGGAATTTAATTCAATTCTGCTTCCTATAGATACTAATTTCTTTGATTCTTCCGGTTCTGGAAAATTATAAACGATGGTTTGTACAGATACCTACAGCATTTTCTCTAGAAAAGACGAATACATTTTAACGATAACAGAATTTAATAGTCAAGGGTAATACATACTACAAGTAGTAGATATATTTTTGACAATTTTTTTGCCGTTTCCATGTAAATTATTGCTTTTAAATTTCAGGAATATCAAAAATGTCACGAGCCGAAGGAGAGTGACATTTAAGTGTGATTTTGTTGAGTGAAATTTCCAATAATTTCTATGGAAATGCAAAAGATTTAAAAAATATATATCCACTTCGAGTAGTATTTGGGACGACTATTTAACAATATTAATACATAACGATTAACTTTATTGAAAAATAATCCAACAATTAATATTCATCCTCAACTAAATTCAGCTGTCTTTTGGATGTTATTGATCGACGGAATGGCCTATGCCATCAATACTATATAGATTTTGAAATGATTTTTAAATATGATACGTTTTATCGGACCTTTCCACTGTCTAGGGTGTATATCACACGACGTTTCGGGAATTTTGATCTACTCTCGTCTTCAGGTGTTCCTGGTTAGCCCTGAGAAGGACTGATATTGTACGTTTTTATAAATAAACTCCTACCTCCCCCGGGGTTAGAACCCGGGACCTCTGATCGCAGTGATTACTAGTCTGTCACTCTTACCACTAGGACACCACCCCGGGAGAGGCACGAGTTTACGTATAGAAACGTACAATATCAGTCCTTCTCAGAACTAACCAAGAACACCTGAAGACGGGAGTAGATCAAAACTCCCGAAACGTCGTGTGATATACACCTTAGACAGTGGAAAAAGGCCGATAAAACATATAATAATAGACAACTGGCAAAAAATGACATTCAGAGAACATCTTTAAATATGTCTAATAAGTTGGAGTTTCATACTTCCCAATCGACTGGTTGCTTCATCATCTTCTTCTTTTTCGTCTGATTCTCTCATTTCTTTTATATTATCATTCTTGATGCATTTATTTGAACAGTTATTAGTAATTGTCTTGTGTTTGATGTATCTGCTCGCGTTTTGGCTCTACATATAAATACTGGTCTCACTACTGCCCAATAGATTTTTACTTAACTTTGCGTAAGGAGATATTTATTCTTTCATGTTAGATCCCTAAGGTTGCCCCATCTCTTTGTACAGGTTTCGGCCACTGTATAGTTCCACCCCTAGCTATTGGAAACTCGATACTTGTTCTATGATTTTATCTTCTACTTCCAGTTTGCATGGAATAGGTTCTTTGGTTATGTCCATTGATTTTGTTGTTGTCGTTAATACCTCCATATTGTATGTCTTAGCTGCATTGGTGAAATTGCAGGCGTTGCAGATCATCTTTTGTGTTGGCTACACGCACTATATTATCTGCAAAGCACCTTACCCGTATTTGTCTATTTCCTAGTTTATATCTGCAGAGATTATTCATGGCTTTTATTAATTTATTTATTATTACCTTAAATAAAACCCGCTCAAAAAATCTGTTTATGTTATTCCTGCAAAGTTAGACATTTTTTCCGTTGTTTGACCATCTACGGTAACTATTTTCTTGATGTTTTTATTTATTTCGTTAATTACTTTTTTAATTTCGCCGGAATTTTTTCTTCCTATAGCAAAGATATTACATTGTGTAGTCCTACTCGGTCGAATGCACGAAGCAAAAAAATGCCGGAGAGTTATTTTTGACCGCTTTTTCGACTGTTCGACGTGATGTAAATATTGCATTTATGGTTGAGAAATTTTTACGGAAGCCGTGTGTTTCTCCTTTACTTGTAGGTGCGGTTCCATTTTTTTAATTTTATTTTTATTAATAATTTTGAAGCACTACTGAGAAGCGTCGTGCCTCTATAATTATCAGGGTTACTTTTATCTCTCTTTTTAAATAAAGGGATCGTTAAACTGGTTTTTTATACTTCTGAAATCTGTCATTGGTTAAAAATACTATTGTACAATTTCATTAACTCGTTTATAAGCTGTTTTTCGTGTTCCGCTAAGAAATTAGTACGCGAGCTTGTCTGGACCAGGTGTTTTCTTATTTTTGAGGCTCTTCATTGCTTTCAATACCTCCTATTTTTCTACTTTTATTGTGTTCTAATCCACTTCTATAGTTACGTAAGTCGGGTTTGGGTTGTTTTGCCCATTGTATAAACTTCTGAAGAACTCGCTCGAACGATTTAATTTTTAATGTTATTTATTTTCTGTTTCATTGGTTTACATCTTTCTGTTTCGCAGCATTTTTCATATTTTGTAAGCCATACATATCTCCATTTCTTCAATTCTTCCCAATATTCAGGTGTTTTCAAAGATGTGTATTGTAGATAAACTTCTGTTTTATTCTTAGTTATTTCTTTGGCTTCTGAGGTACACCACGGTGTTTTGCATTTGTAAGGTGTGCTTCTACAACATTGTGTTTTTCCAGGATTGGATTTTCTTTTATCTTTATTTATAATTTGTTTTTATGGTTGCCTGTTGTCACAGGGAAGTGGTCAGAACCCAACTCCGTCAGTACTTGCTCATATATAGGTTTCAAGACTTAATACTGAAGACATACGTTGAGGATGTCTGGCTGTTGGTCAAACCTACATGGATAAATATGTGAGTTCAGAATCTTTTATCATTTGGATTTGTTGTTCGGCAACTCCGTGATACATATTTTCTTTTAAAATTACCTAATGTTATGATTGGTAAACGCTAACAAGTAGTGAATGTACATCGCCGAATATAGATAGTCTAAAAATGGCTAAGCAGGAACTAGTAATAATTCTTTTTTATTAGTGATTGTTACTTTAATATCGGAAGCTTCTATCTGTTGTAAGTCTGGAACAAGAATTTCATGATGCTTCATATTTATTTTATTCAGTACTGTATGTTTAAACTTGGTTTAAACACACATAAATTTTAATAACAAAATTTACGAAACCAGTCAGAAGTTCTAAATGTAATTCTGATTTCATAAACAAACAGTTTTAACCTCCACATTTACTTCATAATTTCGCAAGTTTATACTTAATTTATATCTGTTTTAATCTTGAATTAAAACAGGCAAAATTCAGTTCCCAGTTACGAAATCTTAACAAACGAATATTGTTTCGCCAACATTGAGTAAAAATGCAACTCGGCATTTCGCTTAATAAGCGACCTACAAAGCCAAGTTCAACGCTTCAGTCTGCAAACCCATGCGGAAATATAAAAGCTTATCATGCTGAGTTGCGGTCTTCGGACCTTTAAACGCATTCTATTACACTACACTATTATGAACTTTGATATTGTTACTTCGTTAAGCATTTTCGTTTTATATAAATACAAGTTTATTTTTATAATAAAACAATCTGCATTTAATGTTTGATTCATTCACTACCCCTTCTAAGCCATAATATTTATGGGGCATGAGGCTGTGCTCCAGGGGTTAGTTTGGTTTTACTGTCGTCCGTTCAAGTACCATTGACTACATTGGTTTAAAACGTAAACACAGTCTTGTTTACGTGCTTGACGGATAGAACTAGCGCAAAGTAACGGAATCCTGAATCAGCCTCTCAGGCAATTCTGTTCACTGTAGCTCTGCCAGATGCAATGTGACGAATGTCATCTTCGGTCAAAGATGAGTTTTATTTATGCGCAATAAGTCTATTTTATGTCTTAATAGAAAATCAATAAGAATTCATTTTTGATTTAAAATACCATTGGCGTTCCAGTTGGCCCTTTGTAGATGATTGCTGCATTTGGGATTGTACACCAATGGAAAAGATTGATTTTACACGTTATAAGGGATAAATTTGTTCCATATATATAGCAATAATATGGATAATAAGTTGTATTAAGGAGCTGGATGAAGTATTTTGAGTCGAGGTAATTATATGTGGTTGGTGATTGTTAGCGATATGTTGGGGTCCATTTGGTCTGGCATTCATTCTTGGGGATTTGGAAAACTTTGATGTATGTAATTGAATTGCAGTTGATTTACCGGGTTGATTGTCGAAAGTTGTTGCTGTTTTGGTTTTTTTCTCGAGGTAATATTCACATCCCATAAAATTGGTCGGGTGGGTTTTACCACGGTTTAAACAATGGGGTTGTTTGTTTGAAGTTTCTGTGCAATCTGCATATAAATGACTTCGCAAGCACTTAACACCATGTCGTTGCAGTGGCAATAGCACAGCGTTGACACTGTGGTATAGCTGCGGATTTTGTTCGCGGCTCGACTGCTGTTACACAGTGAAGTAAGTGATTTATTTTTATATTTCTTTAGATTGGTCACTAGGTTCAAGAAGAATTGCACACACTGGGATTGGCGATTTATATTTGTTATGCAAACAGTTACACTAATAATTTGAAATGATTTGGAAACCTCGTTTCTAATTTCTTCTTCTATGGATATCGGCAAGTTTCTAATCACAATTGATGTTATTTTTGGTCTTGGCTATATGATGTTGACAATGAAACTTACAAATAAAATATTGAAAATTTACCACTATAACGAAGACCAAGGATGATGGCTCTCAAACAAATAGTTATTTGTTTCATTAGTACAAAAAATGCATGATTTCGGGACAAGTAAGACGCCGGACGACGCGCAGCGGAGTCCGGCGAGTCTTACGCGTCCCGAAAACGCATTTTGTGTGCGAATGAAACATACTATTTTTTCTCCAACTACTCATAAATTCGATAATATGACTTATTATTTAGAATCAAACATTGTAGGTTATATTGTAGAACTGTCATGGTGCAAATAAACAATCACTATACGGGGAAATTAAACAACAACCACGGCGATTGCCGAATATTGACGAAGCCTTTGTTTTTCATTTAAAATTTACCATGTAAAACTCTATCTTGTGGCCATTTTTGTACTAGTGCAAATATGAATCGAAAAGTATACAGTTGCCAAGGTAATTGGTGATCATCCCGAAATGACTTACTTTTTATACAAAATTATTCGACAATATGGTGTCTTCTTCGTGTGGTTGGAGAAAAAAACTTTTATCTACTAGCAACATGATATTTTACATTTTCGTCATAGAAACAAAATATGAAAAGCTACTCATAACTCCCAAGGGACTTGTCAAATTATTTCTCCCTCAAACTCATGGTAACAATGCAACTACAATTAACGTCTTAGCAACCATACAATGAGGCAATCATTGATGTTACTTACATATTCTAATTTTAAATGTCATTATGACATTTTGAAAGTTCATACTTTTTTTATGAATATGCTAGTAGATAAAATATTGTATGCACCACGGGAGATATTCATGTTCTTTACCTTCGGTTGACTTACAGACCTCGGGCCAGAGGACCTCGGTCTGTAACACATGTCAACCTCAGGGAAAAAACATATTCATATCTCCCTAAATGCATAAATATCTATTTTATCTTATCCATCTCATTACAACCCCGATAACTATGGCGATTTTAACAATCGCAACATGAGTGTTACAAATAATTGACTTTTTGATTAACTTAATTTAACTAGTAAGTTTAAGTTTAAGCACTAATGTTTAGCCGGGTTCGGTAGCTCAGTGGTCAAGTATTCTGACTACTGATCTAAAGTCGCGAGTTTGATTCCCTGTTCCGCAAGTTTTTTTAAAATAAAAAAGTGCAGATTGAAGCCCCTACTACAGAATGTCATTATTCGGAAGTGATGTAAAGCCGTGGGTATCATGTTACTACGATGTGTAGCATGTAAAATATCCCTATTTTATCCCGGATGACTGTGATGACAGAATTCACTGCAGTTATAGACAGCAAAGTTATTAAAGAACCTGGACTTCGTAACCTCACTGCCTTTTAATGTTTCTTCTTGCAGTGAACCATGCAAAAGAGATGATCGGCTATGCAGGTGTTTTTCTTTTAAATATAGCAATATCCTCATTTAGTAGGGCAGCTTTTCATGAAAATGTGGACACACCGAACAAAAGCACCATTTTTTTCCAGGTGCTACTTAGGTACTTAGCTTTCAATTTTTGATAGAAACCAACTCCTTCGTCGGCCATCTTGAATTTTATAACTGCCATTTTGAAATGTAAGTATATTATCAATCACAAACTTGGTATCTATATATAAATATTTGGAGTCAGGGAATACAACTACGCAATTTTTAAATGTATTCGAATATATATTTCTTCATTAATGTATGTACCAATTACAAACTATTTACCAATTAAGTCTGATCTTTTGAACATTTTGGACAAGGATTCCCCAAATGATCTTCTTGATTATGTTGATGTGAAGCTTCTCGATGGAGCTGCTGCGCTGTTGTGCATATCCTTCCCCCCAACTACCACATTTAATGATTGTGCTGATGACGTATTCATTCCACACATCAATAGATAATTAGAAAACTGCAAACGAGTTGATATAGTGTGGGACAAATACAATCGGACAAGCCTCAAAGAAGTCACTAGAAAAAAGCTAGGTAAGAGTGTTAGGAGAAAGTGTGAAGGAACAAGCTCCCACTTTAGTGGGCCAATTTCTTAAAAGACTCCACCAACAAATAGAAACTTTTTGCATTCCTTTCAAAAAAATTGGCAAGTGTTGAACGTGCCGAAACCAAGGTAGTTGTCGTCACATGTGATGCCGAAGTTATTCTCCGAGGAACTGATAGGTCCATACTAGAACGCTTCACCGTGATCTTCTATGATAAGAACTGTGATTTAGACAATGTGAATGATGCCAGAAAGGAGTTGTTTTGTCAGAAGAGTAAGTCAATGGAGAAACTTTCCCCAACGAAGGACGCACTACCCCAACACTAAAAGCGAGCTGCATATCAGGCAGGCGTATGGCGTACCAGTGGGCACAGCATGCTCCTAATCCAGAAGACTGGGGCTGGACTGGAAAGTAAACATGCATCATGGGTTTCTGTATGGAATACCTTACCTATTGCTTCAAAGGCCTTTTTTATGTGAAATATAATTGAATCAGTTGATGTTGAAAGGTACTATGTAACTTTTATGCAGTTTTGAGAAAAACTAAAAAAACTGAATATCTTTCTTGTGTCAGATTTACCGTTAGATATTATTGTGGGAGTGGTTTTATATTATTTGTGCACAAAAAACGGAGGTAACTTACCCATGGTATGAAGATCCCAACAATCGTTATTAAAAAAAAGCGTAGTTAGGTCCTTTCTACATCTAACACAAAAAAGCAAGTACCCACTGTTAACTCAAAAACTGATTTATTAATTTTTGAACAATAAATACATATTGTAAAAACAAACTTGATATTTCATGGAAATATTTATTACTTTGTAGCGTGTTTGGATGGCTTCTTCGTTGGCCAGCAGCGGATAATGTTGGAGTAAAATTCTTTATATTCCTCTTCTACGTAGGTTAGCAATTTTTGCAGATGCTCTATCTTGGTTTCCAGTATGGGAATATTTCCCTCAGGATATGCTTTGGTGTGAGGCAATTCGAGAGGAATACGTTCATTATTTCGAGGCATATGCAGTGGAAATGTATGATTCGCGAAACTATTGAGATATTCTGAAGATATCCTGGTTTCGGTGACTGGTGAAGAAAGTAGTGGAACTGGGATATAGAAAATGACTGTTTCTGGTTTCTTGGAACACCCCTCTTATTGGTCTCGAGTGAAAGAGATTGCTTTTTGTAATATTTTGTCCACCAATTTTCAAAATCTAGCACATCTTCAGTTGAATGTATTGGTGAACGGAGAAGATCCTATCGTGTTGCTTTAATTTTTTTAATCAGTCCAAAATCCCTATCACAGGGTAAAAAGGACTGCCCTTTGATAGGGAAAAATTGTTCCACTTTATCGAATCTACCCGTTTCAGCTAATGCCATACACATACGCACCATGGTATGGTTCTTGTTTTGCCCTGGGCAATTGTCAAAATATAGCCGAAGTTGCGTTACTGATTCAGGGATGTAGTTGTTAATATAATCCAATACGAAGGAGCAAACTTCGTTTGGTTCCTTATTGGCCAGTCCTTCATGGTAAATGTAGAAAAATGCCTGACGTGTTTTCAAATTATGAATGCCAAATATATTAGCGGTCAGTTGAGTTACATAAAACAAGTCCTGCACTGGAACCTCAGGGAGATGGACGTTCTGCATGAAATCGAAAGCTAATGGTACCATTTCATCTCGATTTTTACACGCAACAGCTGCTCTCTTGGCAGCATCCCCAAGAGACGGGCTTTTTATTTTCACATTAAGTTCTTCGCACTTACAACAAATGTCTATTTGTGGACGTCCAAAACGAAGAGTAAAAGGTTCATGGAAATATTTGACAAAGTAGGTATAACTCACTGGAGCATCAGGATATTTTGTAGAATACATCTTGTGCATAATTTTTAAAGTTAGCCTTGGATTGAGGTATTCATACGTTTGGTCCTTGTAATGAGCCACCTTTACAGGAAAAGCTTGAATATGCTATCGTATTAAAATATTAGTTTCTTCCTTTATTGCATGCGTTTTTGGATTTGTACCTCACTTATCACGAGGAGTTTCATTTTTCTTAAGAAGATTCTTAATGCGCGTTAATCTTTTCACCCCAGTGTCGTGTAAACTTATAAACGCGTTTTAGCATACTTTGAACCTTTCACCATCAATCGATACAAAATGAACAAAAGAACAACTTCTCGAGATATTGCTATCCTTATTTTCGGTTTTTAGTGTAACTCGACGTTGAACATTACGTATTTCTAAGCCACCTTGTAAATAAATATGTTGCTCGTCTTTTGTTTTTAATGCATAAAATTTTTGAAATATGTCGTTCCTCTGATCCTCGCCAATTTTTTGGAAGCATTTCATCGGGCAGCTGTTATAGACGAGCGTTACTATTAAATTTTGTTTTTATTCATAAGAAAGGGACTTACCGGCAACAAACACCAATTTTCTTTGCAACAACATCTTTACCGTTGTAGCCTTTATAAGCAACTCCTTCTACTCTGCTCCGTTTGATGAAAGTTGCTGTATAAGTCAGTATTACTTACACCTTTTTTTCTTTTGTTATGCAACAACACTTCAGTTTCTGCACCTGCCTCCGAAGACTCTGATGCACGTTCCATGATTAAAAAGTATTATTGAAATAAGAACTAACAGCACTAACACACTGCACTTTCTCACATTAGCAATGCCACTGTGTCAGCCATACTTCTAAAGTCGGTAATACAGGAAGCAATACATCGTTTGTTGTTGAAAGGTACCAACAAACGTTACTTGGTCCCTTTCAACAATAAATCTTGTTTAGAAGTTGTGTCCACAACAACACCCGATGCTCGCACATAGACCCTTTCAACGTATAACGATCGGGATATGGTAGAAATATTATTATCGTCCAAAACCTCAAAATGGCCGAAAACGTTACTTAGTACCTTTCAACATCAACTGATTCAATTGGAAAAAATATTGCTTTTTATGCAAGGCGCTTTTTAAGAGAAATATTTTTAAATTCTAATTAGTATCTATTTAAATGGCTTCTAGAAACTCTAATCTAGCCCTGTTTATGAATTATGATATGTTTTTCGGACTTTTTCCGGAAAACATATCATAATAGACCACTGCCAAAAAAATGAAATTCAGAGAACAACCTGTTAATGAATTACTGTTACAAAAACCCTGTAAATGTTTATTTACAGTTGTCTAAATCAGAAGATTTTATAGAACATGTAAATTGGATAAAGTTTCTAGAAGCCATTTAAATAGATATTAATTAGAACCGAAACAGATTTCTCCTAAAAAGCGCTGTGCATAAAAAACGTAAAATTACGCAAACTACTTTTCTTCCAATCGTACTAGAATTGACATATTATTGATAAAATTTTGTTGAGCAATGTCAAACATCCCATGACATCAGCCGTTGCTAGGTAATCTTCTATAACAGGGGTCGGCAACCTTTTTCGGACGGCGGGCCATTTTCAAAATAAATTTTTTTATGCGGGCCGCACATTCAAATGTAACTTAAATAGTGCTTTTATATCATATATTGTAGTGAAACGTCACCCGGCTGTCAACATGAACGCACATATGAACATACAGTAGCAAACTGGCGAAATGAAAGAATTAGTGATGGGCCTATCCGGAATGAATAATTGGAAAGTTTCCGATTGTTCAAAAAATCGGAAGGTTTCTATTACTTTTCGGAATTCGATTATTTTACTGTTCGGTGCACAAAATTCGGAACTTTCGGAATTCGATTATTTTACTATTCGGTACACAAAATGAGAAAACGAAATGCCAATTTGAACTGAACGGAATACGGAATGTTGTATTGACTCACTTGACTGCTATATGCTGGTTGGCGAATGTCGACGGGTCGCGCCGTGTGCGCACGTGTATGATACGTGAATGGCACTAATGGCAGTGGTATTTCGTAGATTAATTATTAGATAGTACACCTACAGACTTCAAATTCAAGTATTGTTTTATACTATCTATTATGTACTTTATGTGCTATTAAACTTTAAAACATCACTACCATTTTCCGAAAGTCTATTAACGTAACTACTGTAATAATTTGAAAAAATATTCTATTTCCTCATATCCCACTGTGCCACTCAAACTCATAAATTGTTTTTTAGGATACTGCATTGCTAACTAGCGTCTACATAGTTACAAACGAGTCCGGTAGATAAAATTTACCGGCCTAGACCAGTAGTAATAGAACTACTACTGGTCTAGGCCGGTAAATTTTATCTACCGGACTCGTTTGTAACAATGTAAACGCTAGTTACCAATGCAGTATCCTAAAAAATCTTATACGATACACGACCGGTAGAATTCTTATGGCCTTGCCAAACATACAGGTCTCGCCCTACGGTTCGACCTGTAAAGTATTGGCACGGCCATAAAAATGTTGCTACCGGTCTAATAACGTAAATAGCTATTACTGACCGTCCTACAAACCCAAACAATAGATGCCAACGCAGATAAGGGCTTACGGCGCGACGGCGAGTGCTCTCATCGTAAATTTGCACGCACTTCATCTTCCTTCCGCTTGTTGTTATTTCGCTCGTTTTCCCTTGCTTGCAATTACGGAATGTAAAATAATCGGATAATATTCCGATTTTATAAACATTCCGAAATGGAACATTCCGATTATTGAAATCATCCGATTATGCCCATCACTAGAAAGAATGCTACACTTGCTAAGCGAGACGTCGTATTCGCTGGGGAGTGGGGATTAAACTTGCGCAGTAAAATAGGTTTCCCACTATACTCCTGTTTGTCACGCATTTTTGTCACCGGCCACATTTCGGCACGCGTACGCTCTAAGTTTGTTGATTTTTCCTAAAGTTATATTGGTGCTTTGGCGGGCCGCGCAAAAAGTTGCAAAGGGCCGCATGCAGCCCGCGGGCCGCAGGTTGCCGACCCCTGGTCTATAGGAAGATAGCTCTTCGCCTAGTTTTGCGGTTTGAGAATCGGTAAGACTGTGGCCACTATCCATTGTTTGGGGAAACATTGAAGTTTTAACACAGCATTGAACAAATAGGTTATGATCTGTGTCACTTATCTGGTAGTTCTTTAAGCACTTTCCCGTGATTAAATCATACCCCGGTGCTTTATTTGGATTCTAATCCGTCATGATTATGTTCTCGATATTCTTTACTGTAAAAGGTTTCATTGGTAAGCACATTTGAGGGGTTGCATTAAGATATTATTGAATTTCGTCATCTACAGCTTTAGTTGATTGCGAGTCAAATGGACTGAACACATTCATTAAGTGATTTGCAAAAACAACAGTCTTATTGTGGTTACTGCTAGCCCAGGTGTTGTTGTCTAATCGTATCGGTGATAAACGTTGCTGAGGTTTAAATTTTTTTGTCGCCCTCTAGAGAGAGTACTCTATAGCCTATCTAGGTGACAATTGCTTTAGGTAGCTTTGTATCGACTGATTTTTTATTTTGGAAATCAGACTTTTAAGTTCAGCTGTTATCTGATTGAGCTTTCTTTTGTCTTCGAGGTGCTTTGTTGTTTGCCACTTTTTACGTTGTTACTGCTATCACATCTTCAGTTTTTAGGGATATATCGATTGATAACGTTTCATCAACTACCTCACTGTAGAGATTCCAGTTCGTGAATTTCCTACTAAGAGTAGGAGGATTCTCTTTGTGTAATACTTGGATAAATAAAGTCACTATTATTGGCGAGTGGTCAGATGACAGATCTATACAAGATTCAACTTTGTAGTAGTTCGGATTGATGCTCTTTGTAATATGAAAGTCTAGCCGGTCAGGTGTTTTCGCCATGCCTGAAGGCCAGTAGGTTGGTTCACCTGCGGACAAATAGTTGTACCCGTTGGTCGTTATTGCCTTCATCAACCCTCTACTTTTTTAAGTGTGTGAAAAGTTGAAATTGACAAAGGCAGGAAGAAGGACATAGCGCGGTTTGGTATACCACCAACCAACTCAGCAATTTAAAAAAATTCTGACACCATTGCTACACAAAATGAAGATCTAAATTTGGACAAAACTTTTAAATTCTGCGAAGAGTTTTGAGTGAACTAAATTGGCACGTGATAAGAATTTACCCATTTCTGTTTCTCTTAAAGAAAAAACCCTGAAATACGCAACAAAGTTGAACCATCTAGCAATTTCCAAGTACGGGGTGGTTGGATAAAAAAGAAGATATTTTAGGTTGTAGTAGCACAATATTGTTTATCGCATTTCATTTGGCAATGTACTACATTTCTACATTCAAAATTGTTTATGTACTTTTCTGCACAGCAACAGCGACCCGTTTTACGTTTGGCAATGCTCAAGTGAATTGTTGGTGGCACTGCAAGTGTATGTCAAATTCGAGGTTAGCTGGTTAGGTTTTGCGTCAGTTTTTACACAAACTGACGCAAAACCTAACCTGCTAACCTCGAATTTGACATACTTACAGTATCACCAACAATACACTTCAGTACTGCCAAACACATAACATCAACTGTAGCTGCTTATTGTGCTAGAGTATATAGAAACGAGTTCTGCTCAGCTTGGTTATGCTTTGACATTTAGTGCCACTTTTATGTACAAATTTAATATTTCACATTTCTTATGAAATGCAATAAAATAATATACGGAACGCGTTAGAAAAGTGGTTTCACTGAGCTCATATAGGTGTTTAAGTACCCGCTAATGCTCGTACTCAAACAAACCATACTTGTTCAATAAAACATCACTTTTCTAGACTAGTTGCGTAATTGCGAAAATTTTGAAGGAACATTTTATGTATGCAAGGAGAAACAGGAAGGATTGAACGTGAAGACAATTTTGTGGAGAAGAAATTACTTACGATTTATCAAACTATATAGACAAGAAAATAGGAAAATTTTATATCTCGATGAAACATGGCTAAACAAAGGTGACAGTCTAAACCAAGTTTGGCATGATGAAGACATAAAAAGCCATACGGAGGCCTACTGGTCTTAAGCAATTGTATGGCACAGGATGCAGGCTGATCATAACCCATATAGGCAGTGATTTGGGATTTTTAGCTGGAGGTTTGCTATCGTTTGAATGTAAAAGTAATCGGGACTACCATAAAGAGATGAAAGCTAAAACCTTTGAAGAATGGTTTGAGAAAATCCTGCCTTTATTGGAACCGAACTCCATAATTGTTCTGGACAGAGCTTTGTATCACAGTCGTGAGCAAATTGTACATACAACAGAAAAGATGACAGTAAAAAATGGCCAACCCAAAAAATGTTAACAAAAAAAAAATCTTATAAGGGTAAAGGGTATAAACAATTGTTTTCTATAGTCTGTACCTACAGTAGCATTTTTTGGCCTCTTCTAAGAATTTAACTACCCAACAAGATACTCTTTTTGCAATAACTCTGCCCAAATATCATCTATCACTATAGTACACAACATAGTAATTCTAGAGGGTTATGTTGATTTTATTATTTTTGTCTTCACTGTCCATTTTTGGAGTACTTTTGTCCGAGTTTTCATCAATATCCATTTTTAATTCACTATCAGCATTTGACGATTGATAATAAACAGACCAGGTGTCAAAAGAATCCTCAGATATATTTAAATGCTGTCTCTTCGACGTTATCTCAGAAATTATATTCAGAAGATAGATAGATAGATAAACATTTATTAATTCCAGTAACATAAAAAGTTACATATAGTACCCTTTAAGGGGTGTGGAACCATGTCAAATACAATCTAATAAATTACTATATTAATATTCTACTCCTACCTAGTGTCTTTCTTTCTTCATCATTGAAAAATTCACTTAATTTGTAAAAAGCTTTAACTAAAAGATACCTTTTTATCACATTCTTTAGCTCATTTTTTGGAAGAACGCGAATTGATTCTGGAAAAGAGTTGAATATTTGTATCACAGAGTACTTAACGCTTTTCTGAATATAAGAAAAATTACACTTTTTACACCACAGGTTATTTTTATTTCTTGTGTAATGGCCATGGTTTTTGTCACAGTCTGAGAATAAATCCATATTATCCTTTACAAAAATAACTGCATCCAGAATGTAAAGACTTTGGCCATGGTTTTTGTCACAGTCTGAGAATAAATCCATATTATCCTTTACAAAAATAACTGCATCCAGAATGTAAAGACTTATTAAAGTTAATATTTTATTATCAATAAAAACTATTCTACAACTCTCGGCGTATTTCATTCTATAAATATTTCTAATACAACGCTTCTGTAACACCATGACTCTATCTACATCTGAGGAATTTCCCCAAAATACTAGTCCATATCTCAACCTAGACTGAATGTAAGCATGATAAGCTGTGGTAGCAGCACTCTCACCCACATTATTAGATATAATGCGAAGAGCATAGGCAAACCTGGCAATTCCCAGAGCAACTTCAGCGATGTGTGCCCTCCAGTCCAATCTACGATCCACGTGTACGCCCAAGAACAAAACTGAGTCACACGACACCACTTCAATTCCATTATAGGAAACGCTAATTGTGTTATTTACTCTATTACCAAAATAAACTATTTGAGTTTTAGATATATTTAATAATAAGTCACTTTCTGTGAAATACTCATTAAGACATTCCATTGTATTCGTGACATTTGTAAACAATAGATCTTCACTGGTTTCACTGAAAATTAAAGTGGTGTCGTCCGCATACAGCACCATATGCTCAGGCGACACCTCAGGCAATTCATTGGTGCAAATGATATATAAAAGGGGTCCTAGGACCGAGCCCTGAGGAACGCCTTTCTCCAATAAAACTTTGTCTGATTTTATCAAATTGCCAATTTTGTCACACTCAACAACTTGCTGAGATCTTCCTGTTAAATATGATTTAATTAATTCTAAAGCCATGCCTCTAATTCCACATAAGTTCAATTTACTACACAAAATATCGTGATTTACACTGTCAAATGCTTTCGAAAGGTGTGTTCTTCTATAAACGACTCCACAGGAATTACTACCTATGTGGTCACATTCGGGACAGGAATTGAAAATATATAGTTTTTTGTCCAGGAAGTCATGGTTTTGATTTTGAATTATATCTAAGACATCATAAATGCCAAGATAGACAGAAAGAGAGAAAACTCTTATTGTTTCTAAGTTAGAGGAGGGATGATCTGTAAGAACAGTAGCAGATAATTATCCCCTACGTAAAAGTACTTGATTTTTAAAGTGTACGCGAATGTTTTACAAACCAGTTCTGTTTGTAGTTGGGACATTTTACTGGTACCTTCTGCAAATTGATTCAATAACTGTTTCAAACTAACTGGCATGTCAATAACATTGCTGAAAAATAATAAAGCAATGATCAACACATATCGGTCAACTGCAACTTAAGATTTTCATGCAAAGCTGATAAAAGGGGTTTTGCTAAACTGATTCTTTTCTGCCACAACACTGCAAACCTGAGTTTTGGCAAGATCCTGTAGAGAAGTGTTGTCCCTGGGAGTCAAATCTGGGCAACAACACAAACAGCCACTTTCGAGCCAAGGCAACCGGCTAATTAATTGACAGTAGTTTTGATAAGTAGTAATTTCTCCTGACACACCTTGGTGAGGCCACGTAAGTGATTTTGTGCTTCAAGACGCTGAGAGAGAGTGAACCCTGCATTTTTTATTTAATTTGTATAGTGCATAGGACAGCCGAGGGCTATCCTTTTTGTTTATTATATGATGTGCTGTGTTTAGCTCCAATTTAGCATACGGAAAGTAAATTTGTATTAAAATACCAAGTTCGGGGTTTTCATAGCAATATTAAATCGAAACAAAGTAATCATGAATTTTTAAATTTCACAAATGACACTGCATAAAAACCGCAACTTTTGCACTATACAGCCCTGTGTCTGTTGTCAGCCATGCTCAACATATATCAACATACTAGAAAAGCGACAAATATAAGTAACACGAATAAGGTTGCTATCAATCAAAGCAGACAGCATGCAGAAAGTCCAACTAGTACATGACATCTAGAAAAAAAATTAAAATCAAATAATTGAAAAAACAAATGTTGAATTAGTAGTGAGAACCGAATGTGTGGTAGTTTGGTTTACCAATATTGAAGATAGGAAGACGATCGATTGATAAAAGCGTAGTTTTGGCTCTTTAATTTGGTTGTTGTATTTTTGTTGGTACCAATGCAAATAAAAAGATATAAATCATATTGAAGATTTTTTTATATACTACTATACTCTAATACTTCTCTACTTTCAAAACGTGTTAATACCCACCTTTTCTATCTGTCAGGCTGCTGTTTTGAATTAAAATTCAAAATTTTCAAATGCACCAAGAACAGTTTCTCTCAATCTCTCCGACTATAAGAACTTTTGAAGAAATGTATAACAGGGAAAATGCTCAATGTAGTAAAACAAAGTAGAGTAATAGAAGCAAACACTCAAGGGTATAGACACCTACAGCGGACGAAGAGAAACGTGTATTGTTGAAGAAAAGTGAATAAACGCAATGAAAAATCTAGTATAACGTGATGCTTTTAATATGCATCGACGATTAGGCCGCAGTCCCACTCAACCACAAGCCAGCAACAGCCATCAACTAAAATTCCAGCATGCGTAAAGATATGCGACGGGTCTCACTGAGTCACCGCTAGCCAGCAACAACCAGCAACCAGTTAGAAATTTCCCAACAGGTTCGAATTTTGGCGGACGCCACTGGTTAGTAATGCGCAAGCGCGAGGTAACCATTAGGAAACACTTCTTTGCTATCTGAATCAAAGCTATCTGAAGATACCCACAGTTTCAGACCACAAAATAAACATTTACGTACATAACTTCACTTTTTGCGTTTTACTAGTCGTTTAAACATGTACAAATGTTGGTAAATGTGCACAGTGTAAGTGTCAATAAGCACGATTTAAATGCCAAGTGGTTGGCGCTGGTCACCGGTTGCTTCAACGAGAAGTAACCTTAGTTGATGGTAGTGGGTAGTGGTGGTGGCTCAGTGAGACTGCTGCCTTTAGAAAATACTTCGCTATAAAAAAATAACCAATTCCAAAATAACAAATAAAAACGTTATTAAATACTGGTTACTAACTGCGCCTAATCATATTCTAAGCCAACATTTTTTACGGTTGTTCAAATCAGATTAAATTATTTATAACCGGATATTTTGTAACTCGATCACAGGATATAAATTTTATATAACAACAGCTAATCATGACAAATTATAAAAGAAGCATTAAAAAGAGGTCATATCATAGTATAAGAGCAATAGAGTAAAAATATCTTCCTCTTCATGTATTAGGCCAGTGGCCTGTTTAATTTGAACTTATTCAAATTTAAAAAACAAATTGCCATTACCATCAATGGGAAAAAATTAATTTGAAATGACTGCAAAAAGATAATAACCACAAATTCAGTACTTCTAATAGAAAATACTCTTTTTTCTACTCACTGTATAGAAAGTCGGCTTTTGCGCCCTAGTTTTAGGAAACAAAACTGTCAATTTCCAACCAGCGGGAGCCAATTTTTATTTGCTCCCGGCGGGAGCCAATATTGATTTGCTCCCGCATTTGTGTTTATGTCACCATGGATATCACACCAAAGCTTTACAACGTTATGCTGATTTGGAAACTAGGAAAAATGTCACTACAGAAATCTAGAGTCACTGTGATGATTTGCTAAAGCAAAATTTTTGAAATTTCGCGGAATTGAACATGTGTTCAAAGAAAAAATCATATATATATCACTGGAGCAAAGGTTCATTTCCTCCCTTGTGTGTTTAATGCCCTCCGCTAACGCGTCTGGCATTAAATTCACACGCGGGAGGAAATGAATGCCTTTGCTCCCTAGATATATAAATAGCTATTTGTAAAAAATTATGTCAAGTGTAGACATTTTTTGCAAGAGCTTGCTACACTATTTCTTCTACAATCATTTCCAATATAGCAAAAAACATTCAATTTATGCTGAGCATCAACGACCGATTAAACATGAATAACACTATTGCCCAGTGACCTATAAAAACTTGGGAATTGCACTTTCGTATTATCATTTCAAATGTACTAAATATTGGTGGTGTGCAATAAAATTAATTGCACCCAGTCCTATAATCACTTTTTGTACAACAATAGTAAATAAAGTTAAGTGTTTAAAGCTAAATGGTTACATAGAATTGTCAGAATTTTATTTTAAGTGCAAATGTAATTTACAAATGCTTTAATTAACAAAATTCTTTTTATATAGCACACGTCCGACACCTGAAGAACTGTGAGGCGTTAAACAAGCTCTAATGTGTGCAAATTGATTATCAGTGGAAGCATATAACTCCATATCACAACGTATTACTGGGTAAAAAATAATTGGTATACATTTTTGCACGAAATTTACTTTACACTATCTCTATGAACATACCTGTTAACAACTAGTGTTGTAAGTGCTTCGCCATCAATATCTTCGGCCACTATAATAAGGGGTTTACGCTGGGCATTAGCTAATTCCAATACTGGCACTATTGACTGAACAGACGAAATTTTCTTCTCGCTGAAGAGAATAAGAGCATCTTGGTATTCCACTTTTGAACCTATTTATTAAGATTCTATCATTAGTTCACGCACGCCGTTGTTTATTCATTAATTAATACCTTTGGTAGTATTGACGAAGTACGGCGAAATATATCCTCGATCGAATTTCATGCCTTCGATGATTTCAAGCTCATCGTTCAAAGTCTTCCCGTCCTTGACGGTAATAACACCATCCTTGCCCACACGCTTCATTGCATCAGAGATCAAATTGCCAATGGCCTGATCTCCGTTGGCAGAGATAGTTGCAACCTGTGCGACTTCCTCGGGGGTGGTGACTGGACGCGATAGCGTCTTCAACGTTTCCGTGATTTTTTCCACTGCCATCATGATTCCTAAGAGCAAAATTTCATTAATGTAGTGTTTTGCAAAGTGCTACAAAATAAAAAACTACCTTTGCGTATTTCGACTGGATTAGCACCTTTACCAAGGTTTTCAAAACCCTCCTTTGCAATTGAGCGGGCGAGGACAGTGGCCGTTGTGGTGCCGTCGCCCGCTTCTTCGTTGGTGTTATTTGCTACGTCCTGCACCAAGCGAGCACCGATATTTTGAAACTTATCTTTTAATTCGATACCTTTGGCCACTGTCACACCATCTTTGGTAATTTTTGGGGATCCCCAAGACTGTTCGATGATAACATTGCGGCCCTAAGCAGAAGGCAATAAATATCTAAAATGGGTTGTTTCGTGTGGCTTACCTTTGGCCCCATAGTTACAGCGACAGCGTCTGCTAAAGTATCAACTCCTTGGAGCATGAGGGCTCGAACTTCAGGGCCGAATCGTACGTCTTTTGCATACCATCGTTGTGCTTGGACTATTTGGTTGGCTTGCCGGATGGCCACATTACGAAGGCAGGATGGGAGGCGATACATCTATAGTGATTTGAGAGCCTGATTAGGAATGTTACACACTTTCAAAAGTGCTATTTATAATGCTATATGTGAGAGACAGTCAGCAACAAACAAAATCGACGGCACTTGTTAATTATTTCAAGGCCCGCTTTAGGAGGGCCATCAAAATGGCCGTGGCATCAATGTAACCTCAGATTGTGAATTTTGAAATTGGGTTTAGTCCTATGTGAAAATAATGGGAGTTAACCATATAACTCCTACATATTACGCTGGATATATTTGGAAAACGAAAGTCATGTAACATTTTTTGCTACGCCGGAAAGATAAGCACGCCGCATGCAATTTTACAATTTTGTTAAATCTTTTATGGCGATTGACGAGTTTATAATGTATAGTCCGTTATCCTATTTTGTATATTACGTTAAAAATAACTAGATAAGATTTACCTTGTAATTGATTTATGTGAAGAAAATACTGTAACTGCAACCGAACTTTTCTTTCGCCGGTTCTAGATTGTTCTAGACCGACCACGTTTTTCGTGGAGAACTTTGTACTCTGATGAAACTGAATAGCTGGGAGTTTTATCTACTCCGAGCTATCTACTTTACCGATAATAATTGACCATAGTCCCCGGCAGATGGCAGAGCTTCATGAAACATCATAAGGTCACTAGATCAACACACGAAGGTGTAAGGTACAGTGCCTTTATATAGAAAGGCACTGTAGTGTAAGGTACCGCCATTTGTGATTTTTTTATATACCTATATCCTTGTTGCACAATTTTCTCAAACTGGCGATAAACGGATAACGCGAATAATGGAATGGCGCTACCTTACACTTACCGTATTAATTTAGTGACCTTAAAGCATAATAGAAAATATTACCAAAAACATTAGTTTTATTAGTTTTTATTAAATACAACGAAATGTCTGTTATACAGTATGTTTCACTTAAGAGGGTAACCCCCTCATATCTTTTCAGTTTTTATCCGATTTGAACCAAATTTTCCTCAAAGATCGAACACATGCCATTATGGTCTACTTTTGGCTAAAACCCGTTCACCTTCTTCAACCGCAAAGCTACCTGCGATACCAAAATATATGAAAACATAAGGAAATCATATTATATCAGGCATTTTTATCGATTATTTCTTGCCATAATTTTTCAGCCAATCACGTAATTTTATAGTAGCAAAACATCAAACATTTTGATTGGGATTTTATCACTTTCATCCATGGCAACCACCAAACATGTTGTTTTAATTAAGACGGTATTTACGTCTTTTAAACTATCATTGTGTGTCAGTATTAAGGTCATATTCGTTGTATACCGATCCCTTTGTTCAGAATTTATCAGCTTAATTAGGCAACTAAGAGAAAAAGCGATCGAATTCCATAAAGCTGCATTTCGATGCTACATTGATATGACTAAGGCCTTTGATAGAGTCAGGCGAATAGTTTCCCGCCTAAGGGCGCAAGCGGTAAGAAACGCAAAAATGCCAGTGAGAATATAAAACTCCTTTCGTGTTGATAAAAAAAACAACTAAGCTGGCCATTTAACAAAAAAATGTATAAAAGTACAATAATTAAGAAGACTAAGATTATTTTTTCTGTCCATTCCTCGTGCATCATTGTTCGAACGTTTTGGATTGAGCCCAGTTCTGGACGCTTTCAGATGTATTCGCCTGATACTATCGAAATCTAACATTAGACACACACTTCCGCATTGTTTTAGCTGATTGCCGCCGAATTACGTCACGCTCTAATGAATCTTCGGTGACAACCTGGTGCCCTTCGAAAACAAGTCGTAGTCTGTCAAAACATTTCCCTGCATACGTCACACCTGCGTCCATTGCATGTGTTACCGCGTAAATATTTTGTGCCCTCGTGCTTTTTCATTGTGCAAGATTGTAGGAATAGCTACGCAGATAAAATTTCGAAGCTGCGGGTGCAATAGAGAAGGCCGCGGATGTAAAACAGAGCTAGGTAGAGTCGCTCAAGAAACTGCCAAAAGAGGAATTATGACTTCCCCGTTAAGTTGGACTGCGAATTGTACTCACTTATGAGCAGCTATCGAGACAGTTGAGAGGTGTTTGTGAGTTGCTTAAAGTTTAAAGCCCGTAATTTGATCGTCGTAGATACAAAACCCAGAGTGTGTTGAGTTATACCGATTTGATTGTCCGAGTCATCTTCCTCCAGCGATACTTGTGTGGTCTACATCTGCTGTTGACCACCCCTTGTTTAACATGCTGCAGAGCCGAATCCCTTGGATCTGGCATGCACGTTCATCAAGGCAGAGTTGTGGCAACTTTATTCTTTTCATACTACGCCAGCCTTCGCAGATATTGTAAAACAGTGTATTACCAAATTTAGCAACCTTGCACATTTCTCAAACAATCACATCCGGCTCACATAATGGAGGTCATTGACCCACCCTCATTAGCCGCATTCGACAGATGTCCAGACAATAACATCCGGTCAGACGCCTACATCTGTTTAAACATCTGACGACACGCAAATATAGCCTCTATTAAAACCTGCAACAAAGGAGATGCTAGGATAACATATTCGAAGTTATGAGCCTGAAGATATTTGAGTCTTACGCCATATGTTCGAATGTTTGTAAGAGTGGAACCAGTTAAAATAAATAACTATCGGCTCAATTTCGAAACTGTGTATTTAATAAAGTTCTGGAAAATCACGTAATGTTTACATTCGATGCTTACAAACAGTGTTGTGGATTTCCTAATGTCTGTAAATTTTTAGTCAATTTTAAGCAAATTTCTTAGCCATACATTTAGTTTTAGCAACCTTGTGCATTCCCACACGCTCACATCCGCGGGTCTGGACAGATATTTTCTATAGTCTGCAAATTCTATTGATGTACCTCCTTCAAGCATTCTAATTTTAGCTTTATTTACACTATTACAGTTTCTAATGTGGTTGTTTAGTTACAAAAAAAATGATTTAAACAAGTTAAGATTTTCTCTTATGTATTTGATTTCCAACCAGTCTAGATAAGTTTTTTTTTATATGGGAAAAAAATGAAACTGGTATAATTATATACATTTTTGTTCCCGTCATATTGGCACATGCCTGCTTGTCAGCCTGTCTGCCTGCTTGTCCGCCTGTCTACCTGTCTACCTGTCTATCTGTCTAGCTGTCTAGTTGTCTACCTGCCTAGCTGTCTACCTGTCTAGCTGTCTACCTGTCTAGCTGTCTACCAGTCTACCTGTCTAGCTGTCTAGCTGTCTACCTGTCTACCAGTCTACTTGTCTAGCTGTCTACCTGTCTAGCTGTCTACCTGTCTAGCTGTTTACCAGTCTACCTGTCCGCCTGTCTGTCTGCCTGTATGCGCCAAAACCCTCGGGCAGGCCCTCGCGCAGACCTGTGCAAAAACCACCGCGCAGACCTGTACAGAAACCCCCGCGCATCCTAGCGATCCAGGTTGTTTCCACATCGCGGACACCGTCATCACCCCCGCACAACTGGAATAGGTGTCACCACTATCCCCGTCGCCATATAAAATTTTGTCTCATTAAAATAGAAATTAAGTTAGGTAATAAACTTATACATGTAATTTTTAAGATTAAAATAAAATACTTTTTATTTTAATATGTGTTTTTATTTCATTAATATATACATCGCATTTATCCATAAGCGAAGCAAAACTTGACAAGGAGAGTGGGAGAATAAATATACGCATGAATATATTTTATTTAATTAATATACACATCTTATTTATACATAAGTGAAGACAGAACTTAACAAAGTGTAAGTATCAATATAGTCTTGAGGTGTTGTTGAAGGCCAGGGACCGGAACATCGACCGCTTCTCCAACCAACGGCTTCACCATTTTGAGCTTTTCTGATATTTTCCTCAAGCCATTTAAAAATATCTGTGTGGTGGCAGTGTACAACGCTAGGCTGAAATATATAACTTATATGATTAGTATTTAAATATTCAAACATGTTTATAATGTGCTTGGTCGACAGTAACCCCAAGGTAAAGTGTCAGTATACATACAGTTTACTATTCTTTTGTCATCATGTGGGTCTAAAGCCTTTTTTCTTTGTTTTAAAGAAAATACGTTGTGGGTTTTTGATCTAATTGTTCTCTGATCGCAAAATACTGTTTCGTTATTAAACAGGCAGTCTTTGTAATCGTCAAATGTAATTCTATTCAAAGCAGCTCTGGTAATACCTTTAGCTTTCTTTGAAATTTTAAATTCTAAATTCTTAGCATCCTCTAATGTTTTGAAAGCATACAATTTTGCACGTAGACCAACAAATTCGGTAATTATTTTTCCACACATTTCGTCCTTCATTAGACCTATTACTTTTTTATTAACTTGTGGAAGGTTATATGGATTGTTCGGAGGATAATCGCTTGTATCAAATTTGTGAATATCTTCCCGTATAAAATCGTATATATTTGGAAGAGTAAAGTGATATATGAGACTATCAGTGTTTGTGTACAGCAGTTTTGCTTGATTACCCATCTTCTGTTTAATATAATTGCAATGAAAAGCGTATATTAAAATTTTTGAAATATCTAGGATTGAAAATCCAATGAATATTGGCTTATTAAAAACTATTTCCAACTGATTTAATTCTATAAGTACCAAGTCTTTATCTAAAATAGTACAACTGTGAAAATTTGGTTTTGATATGTATGCACTGGCTCCGTACCTACCTTCCCATTTAGAAATTAATTTTATTGTTTTGTATTTTCTAACATTTTCCATAGTTTTGCCAAATACAGCGTTATTCATAAGTTTATAAAAATCTTTTTCAAAATTATTTTTGGCGGCTTGTCTTAATTTTGTATTTAAATCTATGTACGGTTTAAACCAAGCTGATTGCTTAAATTTTAATATTCTATGGATTTTTACAATTTTCAACCCTAAACTTACAGCTTGGAATCTCTAAATCATTTACCCATTCAAACCCTCCATACGGTAGATATTCAGACATCCCGGCTCCGTACATGTTATTAATATCTAAATACAGGATATACGATTCAAGATCGGCTTCTACATTTTTTTCGCCCATATATCGATTATTAGCTTTAGCGTATCGATTCGAACACTGTGCTAACCCTCCTCTAATACCCCTCTCTATGAACAACAGTTGATCTACATCTGTCAGCAGCTCAAGTTTAACTTTAGTAGTTTTCAACATTGCTTGAAATGCCAATCCTGGTGCTGTGTAAAAATGTAGAGCATCCAATCCATACGTTTTCATACAATTTTCTCTAAAATTTTCAAACACATCAGCTAAGAATAGAACATCAACTGTAAGGTACATATCAGCATACTGGCCTAAAGTTTGCATATTAAATGTGTTCCAAACACACAGTGCATGTTCATAATTTTCATCTGAAATAGCTGTTCCATGCAACTGACTAAAAAATTGCGTTTTGTCAGGAAGACTTTTATCATTCAACTTTTCAAAATTGTCTAGGTAGTCGTATGGAAAGATACCCTTACGTAGTAATAATTCAAATTCTTCTTCGCTCTTGCAAAATTTGCGTGTAATAGTTTTTAAATTGTTCGGTAAATTTAATGACAATTGTTCTAAACTGCTAGCCATAAATCGAAACGAGTCTAAAAATCTGAAATCAATATTTGTACCATCCACATGCTTTGTAAATGATATAAATTTTTCCTTATTTATAGGCAACAAATTAATATCTCCCATAATCAGTTTTACAAATGGTTTTATATTAAAATGAGCGTCATAACCGCTGAGATTATGAAAGAGAACAGGAATATAATGAGCATCTTTATAGTTAAGATTACAGTGTTGATGAGCACTACCTCTATACTCACCTGTCTGATGTTTGTGATCACGTACACTAACGGTGAAAGGTTGTTTACAAATGTAACAGCATACTGATTTTTGAAACGATTCGTTTTCCTGCTGGCTAATATTCATAGGCTGTGTATTTAGTAATATATTATTTACTTGATATGCTATAGATTGTAATTCTTTTACAAACCATTCCATACAGTCGGCACCACGATATATATTAAATCGAGATAAACTATCGTCATATGAACATTTTAAATAATACGCAATACTAAATGGAACATGTTTTTGATAAACCCTTACATTTTCGGAAACAACATTCTGTTCTTTCTCTAAAACACACTCCATGTCCGCGTAGATTGAAAATGGTACTTTTTCCTGATATTTATAGTTTTTAAATTCTATTGTTGTACCTTCTTCGGGCATTTTAATTTTAGTTTCATTTACATCATTACAATTTATTTCTAATATGTCTTAAATATGATTCTTTAGTTACGAAATGATTTAAACACGTATCACATAATAAAGTTTGAGTTTTTCTCTTATGCATTTGAGTTGTAACCAATCTAGATAAGTTTCTTATCCGACCACAAATAACAATATTCGTCATCATTTCTTACATTAACTACAGCCTTTTTATTTTTAATATCTTGAGGTAACTCAATATATTTACCTACTGTTAATGGTGTGCAATGATTTAAATTTACTTTTAAATGTAATATCTCGAGCAAACTCCAACCTGAATCACGTTCTTGAAAATCTTCTAATTTCGTCAACAGCTTATTCTCAACATTAGTCTCATACCACTGTTTTAAATTGGTGCCAGAATCAATTTTTTCATTTTTAGTAGCAAACGTTTTTAAATCTATCTCGCCACTACTAGGTTTTATAAAAGATGCACTAAATATTACGTTAGCTTTAAGCATTAACTTATCTTTTATAATTTGTTTTACTTTTATTGAGAAACTTCTGTATGCTTTTGCAAAAAATTCTTGTGGTTCCTTATAACCTAAATTTACAATCATACCTGTTCTTATTCTACTGTTAAAACAAGATTCTACATCTTCCCATACCAACTTGTTCTTTTGTTGTTGTTGTTGTTGTTGACCACTCCCTACACCCGCTCCCTTCTTTACTAATTTTGCTTTTAAATTTCGCAAATATTGGCGTTGCCCCTTTAATAAACTTAAATTTGCCTCTAGCCTGAATGGATTTTCATTTTTAAAACTATGCTTACGGATAAATCGACTAACAATTAAAATGGTTTTATTTACATGTTTAATCCATTTGTCAGCCTCATCACTATATTTTACAATCGCTATCGCGCCTTTGATTGTTTTTATTGAATTCGCACTTAATTCGGTAACGCTGTCTGTCGCAGACATGTTCGCGCGCGTGCGGTTGTAATACTAACTCTTGCAACAGCCGAGCCGGTCTATTTATTCATCGTCGCAGCTGATAATGAGGCCAGCGTCAGCAAAAAATTTCAAACAAAGGCTCCATTCAATTTAGCGGTTGTGTAGATTTTTCTCAAACAATAGATGTCATTGTTCTATTTTTAACAGCTTTGCACATTTCTCAAACATGTCTGGACAAGTCTCAAGCTTCGGACAATAAAATCCTGTTTATCTGATAATGGCGGTCAGCAAAAATTCCCCCAGACAACAAAGACCTCATTGTTCAATTATCGTGCAGATTTCTCAAACAATGGCTTTCATTGTTGAATTTTTACCAGCTTTGCACATTTTAATCTCCAGACAACAATGGCTTTATTGTCCAATGTCGTGCAGATTTCTCAAACAATGGATGTCATTGTTCTATTTACTGATAACAACATCCTGCAAGAATGGACATGTCCGTCAAACGATGAGTCACATCCTGTCGAGCCTGGCTAAGCGTAGAAATCTTGTAAAAATTTCAAAATTTGACATTTAGCCCAAAAATTCCTGGAAGTGGCACGTGACCTAGGTGAGGCCAATGACCTTGGTTCCCGGCTAGGCCAATGACCTTGACCCCGGCTCGACCCGGGACCTCGTTCGGGTGACATGCAAAGTGAGGCAGAACCCCTCTAGGTACACTACTCTTTATATCATGGTTAATACTTTTAAGTCAAGCTATGGGTAACTAGAAACAATTAATAAAGCTACTAATATCAAAACTATAAATTATAGGTTATATTTCGAACTGATTTAAGCAAAAATAAATAAAAGTTGCTAGGTAACAAAAGCCCAGATTTTCAAAATTATGCTTTTGCGTTGTCCAACCTAGTAGTAACAAAAAAACCAATAGAAATTCAACAGTGCTACCATAAAACGTCATTTTTGACAATCCGGGACCATAGTGAACAGAGTATACTAGAATTAAAATTCTGGTTTTTCTTGTTTATTAGTTCCTGTATCAATAGTGACAGGATTTCTATTTTCTAAACCACTGTTTTTTGTGTTCCGAGAGTTAGTGTTTAAATTAGCATTTTAATCATGCTTATTTGCCTCTTAAAACTGGTATGACATGATACTAAATTTATGCGAAAATTTACAAGTGCCTAAGTGTTTTTTTCACGTCTGGTAACAAAACACGGTCTCTACGATACCAAAATCGTGAGAGAAATAATGAATTACTCCCTAGAGGAGAGAAATTTACCTAGGGAGCTTTCATTATGACTGAGCAACAAGAGCTCACAGTTATGTCAAATTCGAGGTTATCAGGTCAGGCTTTGCGTCAGTTTTGACACAAACTGACGCAAAACCTAACCGGCTAACCTCGAATTTGACATGAGCTCTTGTAATAATGACTTACAGTACCACCAACTTTAAAATTTACCGTATGCTACTAATTTTAAAATAATTGTAAATAAAATGTCAATAAATGACGTTTAAAAAAACAGTTTTTTCGTTTTAAATCTTCCTGCAACGTGAAAAAAAAATAGTATATGCAACTCGGAGCGAAGCCCTCCAGTCAGAAATTGCACTTCAGCAAAATAACACATTTCTCTCCCTTATTTCATAATCTACTATTATAAATTATTTTTAAGATGTCTGCACGTTATAAACTGAAAATTGTATAAGAAATTTACTAGTAAATTTATGCCTAAATTATTTAGACACACTTTTTAAGTAATCTAGCCGTAAAAATAAATGTGCGCGTAAATTTGCGCAGATGGTAAGATTACACTAGTTAAAAATGAAGCGACTCAAGCACCCAAGTTTTAATTGAATGTAAAGCTGCTGCTGTCAAATATAACTCTTCGCTACTATTGCTCATTAATAATTAAAAGAGAATTTGATAAATTAAGTCACTATTTAATTAACGCCACTTGTACAATGTTTTAGATTAGGTTTGTGTTTATCTGTTCGAAATACAATTTCTGTCAACTTTGCTGCAAAAAACCTATAAATATTCCTAAAATGTTTTACTACTGCGCAGGTTTACAAAAATAATTACGAAAAATGTTGAATACGTTGCATTTTCGCGCGAAGAAAATTTTAAGGAGAAATTTACTAATAAATTTTGGTAAAAAATTAGTATCGTGTCATACTAGCTTAAGAGGTATAAATTATTTTTATGTTCAAGCCCGACTATTTGAAGATTGGTTGAATTTATATGTATGAAGTAGGATATCAAAAGAAAGCTCATTAAAAAGCTTTTCCATTTGAAATTTACAAATTTGAATTATCATTAATACCCAGAGCCACTATTTTACAACCAAGCGGTAGTTCACAGCAAATATCATTTTGTGATAACGTTTTCTATCACTCAGTTTTGTTCTGTTACTAACAGCAGCCGCCTGAAGTTCTGCATTTTTTTGCATAGGATCACTGCCTCCTACACTTACATGACATGCTGTTAAACTTGGCAACATTGCATCTCTGGTAGTTGGTGGTCCTAAATTACAGTATTCCAATTTGAAATAATGTTTCTTTAAAGAGCATAATTTTACTGTTTATCATATGTTACTCTGTAATTAATTAAAGATAGCTTCTGTAATTGTGACATTTATTTACATACTCAAGTAATACAAACATGTAACAGTGTATTTATAAAAAAACAACTTAACCTATGTAACCCATGGATAAAAGAACATTTCTGTAATTATTTTAAAGTTTGTAATTTTCTGTACACCACTGCTGATTGAGAGTACAACATATATGCAAAAACTATTGTGGTGCTACTGTAAATAATCTTATTTGAACATAATAAACTTATCTGCTCGATAACATTTAAATGTGTGTGACGTAAATTGTTCCATAAATTTCGAAAAACTGCTGATGCCATCATTTAAAAACACTTTTACTGTTTGTGCATGTCTTTCCAATAGTTGTTTTCTTCTACATTCAGGATTTGTCCTTTCTTAAGGCGCGTTAATCGAGGGTGACGCAGCATCAAATTCTGCAGTTTCCCACTCTTATTTCTAACGCATTCAAATGTGTTTTCCATTAAAATGCATTTCACACACGACAGCACTTTTTGTTGGGGTTCAATGTTCTCGTGGTATTGCACGAAGCCATGCTTTCTTTCGGATCGCGTTCATTGGAAAAGAAAATGTTGTTATAGTTTGCATGCGATTTTCTTTTAAGGTGTTGTCGTGGTTGGTACACTGCGTCTTCGTGGCATTCTAAATATAAAATTAAAAGTTACAAGAAATGAGCTAAAAATTAGGTTAGATTGTTACTTACCTGGGTTGTATTTAAGTGAAATGCTTAATAAAAACCTATAAATACTAGCAGCAATTTTACTTTCACTTATCACGAACAGTACAGTAATATAAATAAATGTATTTTTTCAAACTTAGAGCAGTCCAACATATTAATATTTAATCACACGCCGTATTTGAACAGACATTTTTATAAATAAACAGTACAAAAATTGGCCTACCAGCAGCGTTGTCAAATCTCCAACAGCATGGCTTGTAAGTGGAGAAGGCAGTGATAGAATCGTTAATAATTATCTCCAAAAACAGTTAACTTTATTAGATCCACATGGATACGTTGATGTCAATTTGACGTATTTATCATATACAGTGAAAATTCATGAACTGCGAACACGAGTAAATCAAGGCGAATTTACGATTGCCTAAAAATACTCCAAGACCGATGGACAGTCGGTCTAAGGTACTCTGATATTAATTCACGGGTCGTCTGCATTGATTGTTTAAGTAATTGTTCAACGCAGACGCCTAGTGCAATTTTTTTAAATTAATTATTATATCACAGATAGAATGTATGAGGTACTGTTATTCTGTGATTAATTCAGGTGATAAATTCAGAGTTGAAAAACAAGATTTTTAGAGATTAACAGTACAGTAAAAGAAGGTAGTTCTTAAAGTAAAACGCATTCTAAAGAAAGAAATAATTTCTTCCGAACAAACTAACTCAGTAAAAAAAAGATGCAAACAAAAATAAAACTATTTTTATTTCAAACAACAAAATTCAAGAAGTTTAAATTAGCTCTTGTTCAAAGAGCCTGCCTTCTTGCGCTAAACAATATCCTAAGCGATCATAGAAACGTATTAGTGCTAGTACTCTGAACAACCCTTTTAATTTTTAAACGCAGTTCTTCAAATCGTTAGTTGTAGTGAAAACGACTTTTCAGAGGAAGTTTTAGGCATATCTGTCACAGTTTCACAAAATTCCATACTTCTGAAATGGCCAATTGGAAGAATATAAATAGTCTGGATAGTCATTAGCGGTAATACAAACCTTTTTTAAATACCTGTCTTCATTGGGAACATTAGGGCTTTTGTGCTTGTGGGGAGAAACACATCCAAAGTTTCCAAAATTTGAAATAACTCCATGTAACGTTGATAACGATAAAGAACGCCTATTTTCAAATGTTGTGAAAGAATTTTGAATTTCCCGGACCGTTGGACCCTGATAATACCATTTTACAATTTGCACTGATCCGTTGCTTCGTAGTTATCGATTTTAAGATAGAAATGACAGCAGATATTATCTACTGACAAAATACGCGAACTGTCAAAGTTAAATTCTCGGCATTTGTAAATTCGACATATCGTCTGCCGTGTTCGTAGTAAGAAAAATCTCTCTGTATATGGTATTTATAGTTATTGTTTTGTGGTATTTATCCTAGAACAGGTTACGGACAGATCGCTGTCGCTTTAAAATGGAAACATTGGTAGTAAAGCAAAATATTATCTTCCTTTATCATACATGCGTTATGCAGTTACTATCTCTGTCTTGTTGGAACAAATTTTTACTATCGCCAATTTCCGTATATCTATAGCTAGACCTCTATTTTGACGACAAACGTCGTCTGTTTAAATCGAGTCGGTTCGAAGTTGTCTATTTTAGTGTTCTCCTATGTTTGACGTTTGACGCATGACGTCATTGCTACCTTGTACTGTCAGCTGACGTGATGTACCAAATTACAGAATTATTTACAAAATTGCGTATCAACATATAGGTTTTTTTGCACAATTTTTCAGTAAAGTGTAATTTTTAAGAATAACTGTGTTACAATTAAATTGCAGTCGCCCGATCTCTACACGATATTTCGTATCTATTCTTAGCATTACAGTTTTAAAGTAAATTAATAGCGATGGATGATGATATTTTAACAACCCTCAAAATTTTAATAATTGGTGAGAGTGGTGTAGGAAAATCCAGGTGAGTTCATATACATGACATGCATTCATATCCATTGAGATACTAAAGTAGTACTTTGCAGTTTACTTTTGCGGTTTACTGAAGATAACTTCGACACAGAGCAAACACTCACAATCGGTGTTGATTTTAAGACAAAGCGATTAACAATTGATGGAAACACCATCAAGTTGGCCATTTGGGACACGGCCGGTCAAGAACGATTTCGGACGTTGACTCCTTCGTATTATCGCGATGCACAGGGCGCTATTCTAGTTTACGATGTCAGCAATTATTCCACATTTACAAAACTTGAAACATGGCTGAACGAACTAGAAACATACTCAACGAAAAGCAATATTGTAAAAATGGTAGTTGGAAATAAAATCGACATGGTAAATACTTTGGTAACGGTATAAAAGCGTTGGTACTATTATTTCACAATTGCAGGACACCAGGGAAGTAAGTCGTGAAGAAGGTATGCACTTTGCAAGAAGACATCAGACTTTATTTGTTGAAGCCAGTGCAAAGACACGAGATGGCGTGCAAGGCGCATTCGAGGAATTAGTGCGAAAGGTATCTTGGAAGATTGTTTATTAACTGTTGCTGATTACGATATATTTTAGATTATTCAAACACCAGATCTGTGGGAATCATACAGTTTAGGCAACAACTTCCATGTTGGCAGCAAAGACCATCCAGCGCCTACAACCTGTTCTGGATATTGTAATTTAATATAGTACCATTGGTTAGATATTTAAACTATTTTATTTTGAAGAAAGTAATTTTAAGTTTAATGTTTTCATTGTCTTGCACTCTGTTATTATTTATGAATTATGAACTAATCTTCACTCCAACTGAAAGAGATTATCTATTTAAAAGTCTTTGTTACTACTTTTTAGTGGGAGTTTACCCTTATATTTTAAAGTGATAGATATCATTTAGCAGAATTTGTTACAGAAATGATAGAAATTATTAGTTGAAATTGATCTATTGTAAAGAAGCATTTCAACTTTTACAATGACAAAAATAGTGCTATTTAAATTGTATAAAGCGAAACTGTTTTGATTGTCACGTGTGTGGACATAAAGGTTTGGCTATTTTCAATCATAAAAAATTCTATTTATCTTTATTTAAAATAAATATTAAGGATATCCATGTTAACTTGTACTGGTATCTACGTATAGATTTCAGTGACGGCTTGCGCTCTAGAAAACTGAGGTATATATTGCTGTGATATTCTCTTACTAAGGGCTGCTAAAAACCAAATAAATGTGTCATGGTAACATCGTCTAAGATTTCTCTACTATTTGAGAGCTCCAACAGGCTCAATAAATTGGTATATTAATTACATCAGAAATATGTGTTCCCCTACCAGAAGTAGCTTTCATCAAGTATTTTCCAGTGTTCTATTGATCCTTTGGAACATTTGTCTGCATATAGTTTATAACTTCTAGAAGATTTACTTTTTCACATTTAATAGTCATAGCTACATCCATTCTTGATAATCACACACATTAACAAGAAACTGAATCACGTTAGATATAGCCTCTTTTGGATTTTCTCCAAATTCCTGAACTCATTTACTTGCTTCAGTCACATCTTTGAAAAGTCTTATTTGCTAGAAGAAATTATACTCAGGTCAGCCACAAATCATTTCCAAATTTGTTCGATGCAAACTATTTTCATGCTATATAAACCAGATTCACGATGACGGCAATGCTTTTCTACAATTGTTTGAAAGAGAATCAGTATTTTCTGCACATTATTTTTCTTCATATACCGTAACTTTAGTCTCTCTGCCATATCCATTCTAGAAACGTTGGAATAGTACTGCAATTTATTCCCAATTTTCATCAGAACTGTAGTTACCTTTGCCACATTAACCTGTGTATGAAGCAAAGGTTTATGGTTTCCTTTAATTGTAAAACTGTTGAATGTACAAGCGAATATCATAGCAACACATACTTCTTTTTGTATTAAAATGCGCCCATATCTTTTAAAGCATAACAGAATCTGCATATATCCTTGGTACGTTCATTGACTTTGAAAGTTATCAGCAGTAGTTTTATTTTCTATGGTATTTAAATTGCTAGTTAAATTGCTTTTTAGTTATTAGGGGACGTTACCTATTTACCTTCAACACATCTCCAAGAAATTCTTCAGAAAAACTAAGTGTTTTACTGCAGTGTTACTAATTGAGGCTTTGCTTCACCTGAATTGCCGCCACTGGGTTCACGTTAAATAAAAATTGTGTACATCTAAACAATTAGTTAACATCTTATTGCTTCCCTTGTTATATCACTAATCGAAATATTTATGGACAACCACGCTTTGAAGTGTATTATGTTAGTGCAGTAAGGGAGAACAATATATGTCTTTGATGTGCATTTGTGTAGTTTTGTACCTACTTTAAATAAAGTGTAATAATTGTGCAATTTTCAAGTATGTTTTATGTATAAATTTATAAACAACAAATATATTTTTATCTGGAACATCTAACAAATATCATTATTAGGTATATAGTATGTATTTCCTGGAAGCAGAAAATAAACAATTTTATAATAACTTACAAAGTGTAGGTGAATCCCAGCAGCAACTTTTAAAAGTTTTAGTTGGTAAAAGATGGCACAAAACAGTCAATATTTTTTATTTTGCTTATTGTTCGTAGATGAAGTGCTTATGGTTTAAACAAGCAAAGGTTAAAATGTTTAAAAGCGAGGAATAAATAAAAAACCAAATGCAGCTAGATCTTTTAAAGAACAAGAAAGACGTTATAAACAAAAGCTAGTTAGTTTCAAATTAATTACGGATGTTAACATGGTTCAAAATACTGACTTAACAATAAATTCTACTTAAAACTAGGATTTTGTACACTAATATTACATCTAAAATAATTGTTTACATTTATACTAATTTTGCGTGTCTGTTTGTCACTGCACGTCTTTTTAATTTTCGTTTAAATATTCACATGTCACTGCACTGATTAGAGTATTTAATTTGCGCATTTCCTGCACTGGCTTCCTTTGAATTCACTGTTTTATTTTACACACATTTTTAAGTTCATATGCTGTCTCCTTTTCTGCACTTTCTATAACCCCTGCCTTTTGATTCTTACGGTTTCCTTCAAATGCTTTAATGCCTTCATTCTTATCTACTCGTTGCATGTTCATAATCTTATCTATCTTTCAATTACCTTTCTTATAAAACCCTGACTGGATTTCACTATTAAACTGTACCTGAATTCTACGCTTCATTCCCTTGCGTTTGCGATCCATCTTGTAATTATTAAATTTCATTCGGCTTGGCATTTACTTTAGCACAATCCTAATCAATTAACTGAACTTACATTCAACTTAGATCCCTGTTCAAATTGAGCTTTGCTTATTGCGTTCATTAATTAATTATTCTGCAATTACTGGCATCTCATTACAAATGTATTCATTCTGGCAAATTCAAGTTTTAGTTTTGCAGTTATATAAAATATCTCACTCTGAGCTTTTATGAAATGTCTATTAATTTGGCAATACTAACAGAGTTGATTGGTAGGGCTTAAAACCATAGCAATATATTACTTACTATATTGCTAGTACGGCCTGGGAACGGCCAAAAACATTACGGCGCGGCGCCGACATAGTCTCACTCTGAGTATTACGCGTCTCGTGCGCATGCTTGAGAATTCGAACTCCGCCTTTAGAAGCGAATTTTAAACTTGACCGTGAGGTCCACTTCCCCACCGCGCGGACGACGCGCTTGCGCACAGCTGACCAAATACATCGCAGAGTTGGTTGTCTGTCTCACTTACGTTGTGACCTCCCCACTCATAGCCGCTAACAATATAGTAGATATTAAATATATGATGACTACTTGACACCAGGGTTGCCACCTTTCTGAAAGTGAAAATCGGGTTGCACAACAAAGTAACGAAGGGGGGGGGGGCGGATGTCCTCTGGTATTTTGTTTTAAGTGTTAATCCTTAAAACTAGAATTTTAAGGCCATCCTAAATTAACTCCTAAATATAAGGGATAAGAGAAGAAGCCCGTCTTGTAACCACGTCCATGACTGTTCCGCCTGCCCCATTACTACATTTACTAATAAAATTACTTACCGGTTTGGCAGAAGTATTCCTATTAAATCACTTTTCTACACACATTCACGTTCAGTCATATAAAAAATGTTTGAAATGCTCTCCTGATCTGCAACACAACTCCAGGATCGTCTCTGCATTGAAGATCTAACATTTGTAAACAAAAATGGTTGCTGTCGAATTCTTTGTACCAGATTAAAATCCTATCCACCTCTTATTGTACATAAAGTGATCCATTTTCAATTTTATTAAACACGTACGCATCAAATGCACCACAAGACTGATTGTTAAATCCATTTTTAAAATAGTACACTTAATCACAAAACACCTGTGACATTTTTTTCTTGCGATAAGAAACTCGGATTGGAACAAATTCATCCTTGAAAATTGCATAATTTATTTTACGTACCAGTGGCATGTGTAACTATATTTGCGAAAATCTTTAATAAATGATTACTCGAAAACATACCTGCCGATTTTTGAAATATTTTAGGAATAGATATCACTACTTTAGTATAACTTATATCCGTGTTTGTTTTTTCTACGATGGATCTTGGTACACCCTATATAATAAAATCAATGTTTTTTCGATCAATAATTAAATTAATCCTGGCGTCTTTTATTAAATTATTTGATTTAGTATATCTTTCTGTTACATATTACTATTAATACTGAAAATACCCTATTTCAGCACATTGGTATAATAACTGACACAAAATCACAAGTTAACGAATATACTTTATCGTAAGTTAAGGTCATGGCAAAATGCAAAGTATAAAAAAGCATAGAAAATAGTTATTAATTAATACCGCGTTATTTATTATCACAAAATGCCTTATATAAGAGCATTCTGAAAGGTCAACTCAAAATAATAAAATAAAATTAAAGTATTCTTTATAAACAATGTAAGTTACTTGTTTTTGTAACTGTACTTTTTGTGCCTAAACATCAACAATCTGGACATTTGGCGTCCCGACAGCCTTTGTGCCGTGACCCGGGATAACCGGTAAAAAATCGGGACCGGTTCGACAGAATCCGGACGGGTGGCAACCCTGGTTGACCCCGTAATTATTTTAAATTATAATTTTGGCTATGATAAACTGCAATTGTTCTTAGTGCAATACCTACCGAATTAGTTACAACCAAATTTAAAAATCACATTTCAAGTTTATAATAGCATAAGCTACAATTTAAATAATGAAATGTCAACCTGTCAACAGAGCTGGGTGTAACTAGTAACTAAGTTACTTGAATGTATCCAAGTTATTTTACAAACAAGTATGTTAATGAGAGCGATTAATAATCGAGACATTTTAACTGGCGAGCGCCAACGAGTGCGTTAATTATAGAGATTATTAATCGCCGATTAACAGACGAGTTAGTTATAATATTTTTTCCGTTGATCGTATATTATTAATTTGAAGAAAATCTAATTTTATTCCATGAAAAGAATTTGACACTTAAAGTTTTGACATTAATGGCACCGGGTGACCATAAATGGTTGTGATTTGTTTTTATGTTGGCACTGTTTATGATGGTGGCACTGTAAGTCTATGTCAAATTCGAGGTTAGTAGGTTAGGTTTTGCGCCAGTTTGTGTAAAACTAAGTGGAATCGTGTAAACAGAAAAATACGTGTAATTAGAGTACAAGAACTAGTTCAACGCGTGCCAGATAAGTTGCTTTTAAACAAGACTCGGCAGTTTGCATCGAGTTACTAGGTCAAGTTACAAATTTCTATAGCAACCATTTCGCCAACCTTTGCCCTATGCGACGTGCACTGGGTCATATTGCGACCACTTTGTATAATTGCGCTAGATTAAGTGCATGCTAGTTTATGTTAATAGTATGTTGCGAAAACACGACACACATTTAATCATATATAAGCTTCTGCATTTTTTATTTAAATCAATATACTTTTAACCATTAAAGTATGTTCATTTGTAACAAGAGACGAAGGCTAAGATCGTCTTTAAAGGGGTGGTAAGGGCTGACCATCCCCCGTTACATCTTATCGCAACCAAGAAGTTCCATCTCCTGTCAAGAAACAACCTGGTTCTACAATACTATAAAATCTACCTTCCGAATTGGAAATTGGGAAGGAAGCAGATATAATGTTTTATTGTTTGACTTTTGTTTATTACAGCTATTTTATATAGAATTTGGTATTTTATTTTATTATATGATCCCAATTTGCTCTTTTATTTTAGTATATTTTGGTGATGCAAAGAAAAACCTGACTTTTTTATTTTGAATCATTTTGGTGTAATTTAAATAAGAAGTAACTTAGGAACTGTAATTTTTTAAAAGTAACTAAGTTACTTTAGGAATCTAGATACTTTGTTAAAAAAAGTAACTTTTCCAAGTAACTTAGATACTTTATAAAAAGTAACTTGTAACTTGTAACTAGTTACATTTCAAAAGTAACTCTCTCAGCTCTGCCTGTCGACGTGAAACCTAACCTCACCGCAAAAATAATAACCAGAAGTTTATGTACCAACATAATGCAGCGTAGTGACAATGCTTGTTGTTAATGGTTTCCCTAGAATTTCGACATTTGCATTTCCATATGAAAGAAAAATAGACTATATCGAATTCTCCGCTGTCGACTTATAAATAAGGGCGTGTTTAACAAATTCTTAGGGCCGGTTGCAGAAAGCAATGTTAAGTCTGGTGTTAGCTAACATCGCGTCAAAGTGAACAAAAACGAATCAAATCTCAAATGCTTATGGTAACTAATACATTAGTAAACAATATTTGATGCGATTTTGTTCACTTTGACGCGATGTTAGCTAACACCAGACTTAACATTGCTTTCTGCAACCGGCCCTTAGTGTACTATTTCTTCACCATCTACTATGAGGGAGCGACCGCCCCCCCCCCTGCCTCACCCCTATTCCTGAGCCCTTGACTATAATAGCTTACAAGCGATTTTTCCCAAAAGCTTTTAATATCAAAAGCTGTCATCATGTTTTAATCAGTTCTTGTTGATCCCGCTGTATTTTTTCGTCTATTTGTGAATTATTTGTTACTGCGCTGCCTATATATTATTTTGAAGCTGTTTACCTCCCTCAGTTGTGTGCCTTGGTTGCTGATACGTATATGATCTGCGATTCTTTCAGAATTTTTGAGAGCTTGTTTTGTCAACCTATTTCAGGGGGACTGAAGTCTGTTTAAGTTACACAAGCCTCCAACAAACCTCTATTTTATATGTATAGCTTCAAACATATCTCGATAAACCTCCTGGATTGTTGTCATAAAATAAAATGTGAAAAAGAGTAGGTAGGTGCCAGAACACAGCGTTCCTTAACCCCTATGGTTGCTATGAATTCTTCTCTTTTCGGAGCTGAGAACAACAGGTTGTAGGATATGCTGACTTGACTGGAGCCCTTGCAGGGGCTCCACCAACCTCATGTTCTTAATCAGCAAGCTGTCATATTGTAATTATTAATTTAATAAAAGTAGCTGTTAATTACTAAAATGTGTTGCCTAAGGCAACCTTAGGCAACACATCATATTGTAACGTTTCGCTTATGAATTTAAATTCCAAAGATACTTGAAACGTATTTGGAATTTAAATCGCCGCCTTATCAAACGTTTGCATCTCGATGTCGTGCCAAGAAGCGATAGCACGGACCTGTAGCCGCTGCGCGGACGTCCGGGATTGTACGTAGGAGTGTTTTCCCCCGCCGCCAAAGTGGGGAGCGCGAGCGCCGACCGGGAGCCGCTGAACATATAAAAAGGAGCACATGTCAGCTCCCAGATTCAGATTTCGTCCTGGGGTCCTCCCCTAAGCCTTCTCCCAATCCACCTGAAACGATTACTCTTTTGCCCTGTGCAGGTTACTGTCTAAGCAAAGGAGAAATCGGCTAAAAGGTTCTTACGGTGCTGGTATGGTTACTGTCAGTCCGTGAGAACATACCGATAACCTGCAGATCCTTATCAAACTTGTTCACGGTCATTAAAAGGTCGAAACCGCGGCTACGTAATTAATTTTCTCCGCATCCTGTATAACCAGACCGCAGTTAGTTAAAGGCCGAAACCGCGGAGTTTATAAACTAACTTTCCTGTGATCCGTTGAATGAAATCGCCGCACCGTTCCGTCCGTGACAATCCGAGTGCAGGGCGCGCAGATTAATTGCGTTCTCAAAAGCCGTATTTCAACTGTATTAATTTTCCCGAATTTTAAAGCACCTGGAAGTTGTCAACATCCCGTCGCCGCCAGGCTGGACGCATACAGAGATTATGCGATAAGGGACTCACCTGTAAGAGCTCCCGTTAACATCCTGGGAGCATTCCAGAAACCCCCTGAAGGAGGTTTCTGCACCGCTGCAATCCGCAGTGCGAGGCCACAAATTCGCTCGAGCATTGGAATCTTCGAGGGCCTGAACGCCGGCAAGTCGCTCCGCGGCACCGGCCTAGTTCCGCGTGTCGAACGTAAACAAATCTCAACTGGTGCATGCGGCCGATGACCTTCTCTCCGAAGTCGATGCGTGAAGCAGCTGGTGCGCGGGGCGATCCACTCCGGGACATCGCCCAGGGGCGTAGCGTACGCCAGGCCGGAGCATTCCACGAGACCGCTCCACTTCCGTGCTGCAGCCCTGCCGGCGACCAAGAGCAACCCCTGTTGACGCAATGACCTCCTCGTTTGTAATATACATTGCATTTTGTTATTTTTATTTGTAAATGTAATTAGTTAAAAACATTATATTTAATTTTAAATATTCACGAAGTGTCATTTTTTATCTATGCCCTATTCGATCTATTTGAACGTATTCTCCGACTTAGAGCATATCCGAGGTATTAAAGTAAATTAAAGTATTTCCAATAAAGGTGGGATATTACAATATAGCACCAGTTGCGATGCAATATCTGACATTATCTACCTTCCTTCCGATTTGAGATCATATGGAGCGGCAGTCTTGAAAAGTTAGTTACCAAAACATCTTAGGCAAAGCTAGTCGTTCGCTTGTCGAATTTAATGGGGCGCGTAAATACACGCCGGCGGATGACAATTCTCGGATAGTGTGTGTGTGTGTGTGTGTGTGTGTGTGTGTGTGTGTGTGTGTGTATGTTTATAATTTACTATGGCATCTTGTGTGTGCAGTTGACTATACTCTGGCACCTGCGAAGATTATGGCACCATACACGCGATGCCATAAAATTTTTAGTCGATTTTCAGTGTCTACGACACCTTCAATGCAATATAAAATTAACCTTAAAATTTGCTTGTGTATGGTGCCATAATGATGTGTGTACAGCAACTCGTACATTTACATTTGTTCTGACACCATCCAACATATAGTACAGTGGCGCCACTTACGGCGGTTTATTAATTAGAAACTGGCTTCTTAGTTTAGTCAAGTTTATTGTTTGGAAATGTTTGCAGCGTTCGATATACACATGGTGCCATATATAGTACTTAATGATAAATTGGAAAGAGTAGTTAATAACTAATCAGTGCATTTGTGATAATATTAGTACAGCAATATGGTAAGTACCTACAGAAATTCGAATTTATGATTAATGCAAGCTTTAAGAACGTTTAGGTACGGATAACCTTAAAATTAAAACGCTATTTGATAATACGCTTCACAAAATTTATTTTTATAGATAGGTAGGCTTTTGGGCCTCCATTGGTTGTACTACTACTGCCAATGTTTTGCTACTGCAAACATACATTTGTTAAGTTGTACTAGTTATGTTCTTTAGTTAAAGCATGCTTGTGAAGGTCCACCCAATAGGAAAAATTCAGTCTAGATTCTATAATGTGGTTTTTGGAATTAAAATTTTGAAAATGTGTAACTTTTACTGCGAAGGTTTCAGTTTTTGTTTTTTATGTCGTTAAATAGTAATATCATCTTTGAAGTACCTAGGTACCTATTCAATATAGCAGAACTGTAGTACTTAGGTGTGAATTCTTATTTGGGAGTTACACCTCATGTTAAAGTTTGGCTCCCTTTCCAGGATCTGTCATTAGGCTCTTATAAGTAATTTAGGAAGTGGGCCAAACTCCCCGCCCCCCCCCGGTATTTGGAAGGCCTGTTTACTGATGCTACAGCTATGATTAAGAGCGCGAATTTCGAAACACCACCGAATTAACACCCTTAATGATAGTTGTAGTCTCATTAAACAGGCCATCCAAATACCGGGGGGGGGGGGGGGAGTTTGACCCCCTTCCTAAATTATAAGAGTCTAATGAAAGTTACTGGAAAGGGAGCCAAAATTTAACATGAGGTGTAACTCCCAAATAGTAATTCACACCTACTACTAGTGAAAGGTCGTACTTCAAAACTAAACTTGCTGAAAACCAAAAGCAGGGCCGCACCGTGCGGTTGTGCAGATGGTGATCCCTACAAACACAAAACTTTGCAAATGATTAAAACACTCAAAAATAATGCAAACACCCTTATTATGTCGAATGCATTGTTAGATTGATATAGGGCGTTGAAAGTAAGTAATAAAAATTGAATTTATTTAGTACCTTTAAAAAAGTAGTTTTTGAAAATACCAATAACACTAATGGCCGCTTTACGGCTCTGACTAAGATAAAAAATGACACTAAATTTGAAATGTACATATTATATTTTACAATAAATTATTTTATCTATCTAGCTATGCATTTTTCGCCATAAGTTGAGTGAGGGTTTTTTCATTATTTTTGGGTGTTTAATTCACTCCCGAAGTTTTACAGACATAGGTCAGGGTATTAGGAAAATATACTCGCAACTTATCGCTAAAAATTAAATTATTATGTAATAAATGTTATTTGTTTCTATATTATGCAGGGCTCACATTCGGTCCCCACTTTTGTTTACCATATTTTTAAAGTAGTCCCCTAAATCACACTTTTTTAATAATTTTGTCACTATTTTATACTATTTTCAGTCTTATGAAGCAAGTTTATCGTCTCTGATGCGCGGGGGAAATTTTAAATCTATTTTTGAGTACCTATGTTATAAGATTGAAATTACCATTGTCTGGTAATAATTTCACTATTGCTTTAAGAAAATGTATTTTATTAATAAATTAATATGCTTGGTGGTGTCTCTACTGGTAAAAATTATCCGGATTTTTGTGGCACGTTTACATTTCTATGTGTGTTTGTTCTGGTCCCTTAATTATTTTAAATTACAATCTTAACCATGGGAAATGTTAAAAAATTCAAGAAAAGTGTATAAAACATACAAACATAAGACAAGATAGTAAAAGTTTCTACATACGGTAGAAAAAAACTGGATAATGAATTATTTTGTACAATTTCTGATAGAGGGTGTAAACTAAATCAGCCATACGACGTAGAAATCACTAAACTAGCACTACCGGTTCAGCCGGAAGCGATAACTTCACATTTTTAAACCACATGCCGTATTTTTTTGAAGAGAAAAAGCTCTGTACAATGTTTTTTCAAATCGGTGAATAAATGGCGGAAAGAAATGCGATTGTTTCTCTACAGGAAACTAGCCATGAAATAAATATACAAGTTCGCAATTTTAAAGAAACATAACTAAATTTTTTTAAATGTAACTTTCCAATCTTTTCTGTTTTCTCATATAGTTTGCCTTGCGAATTATAAATTTAAGTCACAAAAATTCTAATAAAAACTCGATTGTATTTTATTACATATTTACAACAAAATTGAGTGAGAAAACATATACCTTATCAAATATGTCATTAGAAAGGAATTACAAAAAATATTTAGGAGAAAACAGAAATATAGGTAGGTTACATTTAAAACAATTGAGCTATGGCTAGATAGCTATTTCATCCGAAACATTTTTTGGTATTTCCTATTAAAAATTTAAAAAATAAGGATTGTTGATCTAATTTATATTTAATTTTTCACCATTTGCACTCCAACTTGTTAAAAATTGCCCACTTGAATATAGATCTGATGGCCAAATTTCTCTAGAGAAACCATCTCATTTTTCACCATCATTTTATTATTAACCAATTTAAAATTTTAAAAATCCATTATCAAGAGAATTTTAAATTATACCATCTATAAAAAAATATATACAGAGCGCTTTCTATGCGTTCATGTCACTTCCAGTTTAACCGGAAGTGCCAATTTAGTGATTTATAGTATATATAAGTACATGAAATAATCAGCTTTTATGAATAATTGTTTTTATTAAATAACAAACTCCCAACCTCCCCATTTGAAATAAAATATATGGTAGATAGTCCAAATAATATATTTAAGAAGGTCGCTATATGTTTCGGGAATAGTCGACCCCATCTTCAGGCGAAAGATGTGGTCGACTATTCCCCGAAACATGTAGCGATCTTCTTAAATATATTATTTGGATTATCTACCATATCTTTTATTTCCAATGGGGAGGTTAGGAGTTTGTTATTGAAGAAATTCTTATCCCATTTTGAGATCATGAACCGCCGTCTATTTATTGTTTTTATTAACTTAAAAATTGTGAAAAAAAAACTAATTTCTACACCAAGAAGTAATGTGAGCCCTGTATTATGTAAAGTAAGTACTATAATATAAATAATTGAGGGTATTGCAATAAATTATAGCAGTCAGAAGATCCTTCAATGCGATACAGAACCAGGAGCAACCGTATCTTGTCGCTGTTACAAACGCCACGTTATGAAACCAAAGGTCTTACTCCCACCGAAAGGAATAATTTCCTGATGAAATGCGTGGAAGATGTGGAAACATCGACCCACTCTTTGGGAACAAATACAATTTCTAACATAATTTTGGATAATACGAGTAACAATAACAAAAGAAAGTACAAAAGTCTAAAGGATGAACTAGAAACTGACCAGCAAAATAGTAACGTTGCTCCCTCCGAAAGGAACAATATGGTGATGAAATGGATGGAAAATGTAGAAAAGTCGGCCCACTATTTGGAAACAAATACAATTTCTAACATAATTTTGGATAATACGAGTAACAATAACAAAAGAAAGCACAAAAATTTTGAGGATAAACAAAAAAATTACCAGCAAAATAGCAACGTTACCAACATAGATATCATAACTTCAGTTAAAGTTAACACAGATCTGGAGTCTTTGGCCAACTGTAAAAGTAGCGATGGTGATACTAACAGCAGCCAGAAGACTACCGACAAAACACCTGAAAATGACAACACCAATAGCAAAATTACTAACGATGATAATGGCTATAAATCCATCGCTGCAAGAGACATTATTAATTCAAACTCTGACGAAAGCAATATTGACTGTGAAAGTATAAAAGCAATTTCAATGTATCGCGAATCCTCTAGTGAGTATCAGCCATCAACTTCGTATGTATCAGACACAGAATTTAGTTGCAAAAATTCTGCTAGAGATTCCGATAGCATAATTATGAAAGCTGTTGATATTGTATATAATATTAACGACAATAAACAAAAAAAGGTACAAAGAAGTGACAAAATAAAAACAATAACGGCTAAAAATGGAGCAAACAGAAACAAACAAGTTAGAAGATATACACAAGAAGAAAGAAATAAGCATGAAAAATCGACAGACAGTGAATCAGAACCTGAAATTTTGGTTAACTCTGCTAAGCGAAATGAGGTTACAGGGAAGAGAATTAGGGATAAAGGACACTGCTGTTATTTCTGTCATAAAATTATGGGAAACCTTGCTCGCCATTTTGAATTAATGCATAAAAATGAAACACCAATAGTTAAAATTCTCATAATGCCGAAACATTCAAAACGACGCCGCGAAGCATTTGGCGAATTAATTCGGGCTGGTGACTTTCATCACAATTGCGAGGTAATGACTCTAAAACGTGGCGAACTTATTTTAGTTAGGCGTCCCTCTGAGAAGGAAAAAAGTAATCCGAGTTATTATAACTACGGACCCTGTCCAGATTGTTTAGGGTTCATGATGAAAAAGAGACTTTGGCATCATATTAAGTACAACTGCAAATCCAAGAACGCAACTACACATGAAAAACAAAGAAGAAAAATTATTTCTGAGAGTACTGCCTTATTACATGGAATTATCTCTGCTGAATATTGTACCGAATATAATGACAACATATTAGCAAAGTTTAAGAATGACGATATCTCAGAGGTTTGCAAAAACGACTCAACTATATTAAAATTTGGGTACCTACAATTTGAAAAATATGGGAATACCCAGTGTGAACTCATAAGGCAGACGATGCGTCAGTTAGGTAGATTCTTAATACGAGTCAAATTAATGAAATCCGAAATTAAAGATTTGGCAGATTGTCTTTTGCCAAAACATTTTGATTTAGTCTTGGTAGCTACGAAGTCTTTATGTGGTAGATCATCTAGCAATACGAATAGACCTGAATTTGCGATACCATCTCTAGCGTTAAAATTGGGCCATGCTTTTAAGAAATGCCTAGGCATACTTAAAGGAATGGCTCTAAGAAAGGGAGATATAAAAAACAATGAGATTTATACGTGTTTTTTGAATTTAATGGAAATGGAATGGTCCAATAAAATATCGTCGTGTGCACTATCAACAATGTATAAAAGAAAATTTAATCATAAGCAACTTTTACCACTTACTGAAGACCTGGTAGTTTTGACTAAATATTTGGATAACGTCCTCCAAAAACTTCGAGATAAACTAGCAAGCAATGGCAGCGACTATAAAACGTGGAGAAGCTTGGCATCTTGCGCCTTAACACGGATTATACTATTTAATAAAAAACGTTCGGGTGAGGCATCCAAACTAACCATTGAACAATATGCTACCAGACCAAGTGTCAATGATCAGGGAACACAAGAATTTCTGTTGTCATTGTCACCTTTAGAGAAGAAGTTGGCTTCCACTATGGATGTAGTGGACATTGAAGGAAAACGCGGATCTCGAGTGCCTGTGCTATTAACTCCCGATATAAAGTCGGCTATTGATTTATTGATAAAATCAAGATCTAACGTCGATATCTCCAGTAATAACCCATACGTTTTTGCCCCAGCTAATAGCGAGAACGGACATTTACGTGGTCATGATTGCCTTAGGGCTGCCTGCGAAGAGGCCAACTTAAAACATCCCGACTTCATAACAGGTACCAAATTAAGGAAATATATTGCTACCGTCTGCCAATTATTTAATCTGGGAAAGAATGAAGCTGACTGGTTGGCTAGACACTTAGGGCATGATATTAGAGTCCACCGGAACTTCTACAGGTACGTACCTAAACTGTACAAAAATAAAAAATAATAATTGATTTTCCTATTAGACTTCACGAAAATGCTGTTGAAACCACTAAAATAAGCCGAATTCTAATTGCGGTTGAACAAGGTGAAGCAAATAAATACGCGGGCAAGAGTCTTGAAGAGATAAATATTGAAGGTATTTATAGTAGGGATAATTTGTCTGCCAATCTGCACCTTTTTTCAGTCCGATCTTAATTATGTGAATCAATAAATTTCCAATAAATAAACAATAAGCATTGACGGCGATTATATATTTTTAGATTTACCCGGTTTAAACGAAGACGTTGAAGATGAATATTCCGTAGAATCCACCGTATCTCAGACGCATATTAATAACGAAAATGATAGCGACACATTATTGAGTGAGGATGAAAGTAAGTTCACTTATTTATTTTATTAATCCAATAAACAGAATAGGTAGGTATAGGCTGCGTTAAAAAAATACAGTCATCTAATGGATAATCAAATCAACACAACGGTGGTGATGTGGTTATCTATTAAACATTTTAAACTTTGTTGAGCACTGAATTTTATTTTCCAGTTGGTATTGAGTAAGTTAAACTAAATATTTGATGCTTTTTTTACAGTTCCTTTAGCATCATTCAAAAAGAACAAATCTAGTGAGTCAGTAAGCGATGCTGGAGTACCTGTCATTAAAAGAAAAGCTCCAAAGAAAAAAAGTGCCGAACAAAGCAATAATCTGCCAGAAAAGAAACGCAAAGTGACGGGAAAAATGCCATGGAATTCGGAAGAAATTCGAGCAGTTTTAGAATTTTTTAAATTTAATCTAAAGAAAGAAATTTTGCCGGGAAAAGAAAAATGTACTGAGTGTATTGAAAAATATCCTGTATTATCACGAAGGAAGTGGTCTGATATAAAATTCTATTTAAAAAATTATTACACACGAAATCGTAAAATGACAGGAGGGAAATAAACAGTTTTTTTAAAGTAATGTTAGGTTGGTACTGTTTATAATACTGTTCGTACCCACTACTAGCTGAAAATCTATAGCTATTTACTTCTATAACTATTGATATGCTGGCTTTTAGTTTACAGTTACTATGTATTATCACTACTTAGTATGTAATATATAGGGTGTTAGAGAAGTCGATCACATTTTCAGGGGTTAATCTAGGTGCACAATGAAGTCGAAAAGTCCTGAATCACTTTTGGTTTCACTCCATACTTTCTTCATAAATCACTGTTAAAGTTGATGCCACAAAGTTTTTGAACTAGGTACTGGAATTCAATTAGTTTTACAACCTAGTAACCAGGCAGCTAAGCAATTGGAAACAAGTTTATAAATGTCATATTTGTTAATAAGCATCATAGATTTCAAAAAAGCAATAGTAGTTAGAGTAGTTTAAACACGTTATGGTACCAACTTTAACAGTAGGTATTTTATGAAGAAACTATGGACCTAAACTGAAAGTGGTTGACAATTTTTTGACTTCATTATGCACCCAGATAAACTCGTTGATATTATTTGATCGACTTCCCTAACACCCCGTATAAAGCAACGTAATATAATATAAAGCGTTAACTTCACATGAAAATTCAAAAAATTAGTTTTCATAATATGGATATTACTTAGTTTTTAACTTTTAAGTTGCTATTACCGCCGAGTTTTTTTTGTATTTTTTATTCAATATTTTCAGATTTATATGACATCCAAAAGAAAATATCAAAAATATTTGAAATTGAGTTTATACGGACTAAATATTTCAGAAATGTACTTTTACTATATTCTTTTTTAATTCTTTGTCTTAAATGTAGTTAATATTTAGATTTTGTATTATTATGAGTGTAATAAACTTATTATAACCGATTTATATATTACACATTCTAGCATTAAAAACTTACAGCATTTATGGCACCACACACTCGTACTATAATTTACACCAACATATGACACCTGATGCCTGAAGTTGGTGAATATTCTATCTACATTTAACGCTTAAATACGGTGTGTATCGATATATGAGTTATATTTACTTAACGCGTATTGGTCAAGGACGAACCTAGTGCTGCTGAATTGCATGATGCCACTTGTTGGTGTACTGCAAAGATGCCATAGTAAATGTCCTGCCGTGTATGTGTGTGTGTGTGTGTGTGTGTGTGTGTGTGTGTGTGTGTGTGTGTGTGTGTGTGCGCGTGCGTGCGCGTGTGTGTGTTGTCGTATTGACTGTATCCCCGTTCTTATTTTTAGGATTTGACACCACCTCCCTGAGTGAAAATCGTGACCTTGCTCGATAAAGTCCATCTTTACGTTGCCACCGAATTTCTGCTGATTGCATCTGCCAGCCACAGTAGGTTTTCAACCATAAGCAAGCGTGCGACGGAAACGGTGGTGCCACATGTACCAACAGAGCCACCGCTAGAATCCTAGACAGGTGCTGTGTTGTTATAATTAATAGCTCATTTTAGTGTACAGTTTAAAGAGCAGCGACCAGTTAAAATAGCTGTGGATTTCTTTAAAAATACTGAATAACGTCGTGATTTAGTTATAAACTCCAGTTTTTAAATTAGTAAGATACATATACCTAAATGTTTGCCAGGAGGCAATAGCTGTTGCCTTGCTAGCAAAATGTGAATCCCCTATGATGCCATATAGGTACAGGAATAACCTTTTTCTTTGCTTTTCATTTGTTTGATGTTTATTATATTGTAACGGCCTGGCGATCAGGCAGCTGCAGACTTATGAGTCACCGCCGCCGAGACGGTCTTGGAGCCAGCTGCGGACGAATGAGTCATTGTTCCAGGTGATGCGAGAGTGGCCCCGATGAGGTGCGTATATAAATACGTGTCAGCAGGAATAGACAGATCAGTTCTCATCAGTTCTCATCAGACTCGAAGCGCGCGTGATATAAACGAACCGTGTATATATAACCTTAGTGAAATAAATAACAAATGAATATGATTTTTGAGGCTTTCACGGCCATTGTCATTAAGTAACAAACGACTTCCGGGATTGGACCGTGTCATGATTGAGATCGAAGAACTCAACGTTTCGCCCACTTTCGTAAGGGGCTTCATCAGGAGGAAAAAAGCAAAAGAGCACGGTAACTCAACGTGTAACCACGCCAGAGGCGAAACTCTTTGCAAGGCAAGGGACAGAAGAGCACGGTAACTCAGTCGAGTTTCGCCTCTGACGTGGTTCACACGTTGAGTTACCGTGCTCTTCTGTCCCTTCCCTTGCAAAGAGTTTCGCCTCTGGCGTGGTTACACGTTGAGTTACCGTGCTCTTTTGCTTTTTCCCTCCTGATGAAGCCCCTTACGAAAGTGGGCGAAACGTTGAGTTCTTCGATCTCAATCATGACACGGTCCAATCCCGGAAGTCGTTTGTTACTTAACAAATAAATATAACTATATAAATCCTTAATGTTTAAGTCGTGAATAAATAGCCACATAAATTAGTTGATGTTTAACCCAGCGCATCTATATATTTAAAACGTGAAGCGTTTTCTTTCGACATCTATTTTGAGACTTTCACCAGGCCGATTTCGATAATTCTTTTTTTAAATGAAAGCCGTTACCGTGTAGATGTGCACAAAAGTCCTAAATTGAAAGTCAATTGATAATTTTTATAGAAAAACCAGAATTTTGTAGCTCTCTAGTGGTTGCAGCCGGCCATGCAGTAGCAGTAAACTAATTATATTCTCAAAGTCAGCCTGCGGCGTTCTACTGATTTTTCCAATAGACTACTGTAACTACTAAATGTTTATCAACGGTCTGCTGATTCGTGAGACCAACGTCAAAATACATGTAAAATGACAGTTAAAGAAAATCAATATTGCTCAGATGCTGTAAAGTGTTTTTTCTACTTATTATAATTATGTGGATTGCTTTCCCTGTTGGTACAAGCGTATACATATGTATATTGTTAAAACGTCTTTCGACGTTATCCGATACCTGTTTTTTATAGTCTTCCATCCTCGCAGTTTTTTTCGTTTAAGTTGCATTCAGTCATCGCTTTTATAATTTATTATTTCACAATTCTATTCAACCTTCTCCTAGCTCTTCTTTGTGGTACCCTTCCCATTTTCTCTGTGAGCCTAGCATGTACGATGACAATTAATAAACCACAAAGACGAACTCTGGATAAAGTAGGAATATATAATATTCGTCACAACCAGTATTTAGCTATGGTCAAGTGTATGTAACAATGTCACGTGCGGGTAGTTATTGAAAACATAAAAATTCAAATTTTACCTGATGGATAGTGCCACACGTTAAACATTGTCTACAAAGAAGTTTTGTAAATTGCAAAACAATTTTCAATGGGTTCACCAGTATTTTTATTATAATTCGCCTTACTTCACAAGAAGCCTTCAAGTCAGCAATGGACAGAACGCTCCCAGCGGTCTGTAAATACTGAATATTCTGCAAATGCAGCTTGAAGTCCTCCGACAGCAACTGAGTGGGCTCCAGGTCGGGCTGCCGAGGGTACACCGCCCTGCGGCAGCCCTTGCAGCTGCGCGACCGCCTACTGCAGTCCTTCGGCAGCCTCAACTGGCAGAAGTTGCAAGGCGGCACGTACATGTTCTCGTATAAATAAATAGTGTATCGTTGTTAGAAATAGTTCGTAGTTTAAGTAATTTGTGTTCTGCCTTGATAATTCTTGTATTTGTAAATAGTCGTAATTAATCGTGTAAATAAATGTTTAATACAAGAAGCGTCGTATAATTTTTAAATAGCTCGAACGGTAAAAACGTAACAATATGTATTCGAAGCCAATATAGATAGGTTAATTTAATCTTAGCTTTTTATTACGTTCGCATGCAACGTTTTAGTTGTTTCCTTTTGTGAAGGATTTGGCAATATACAGGGTGAAAAGGTTCGTGGAGGCACCAATCTGGGCTGTCGCTCATCACGGTGAACAGGCGGAGCTACTATTCTTCCATTTCAGGATTCAGGAGAGCTGTTCTTAACAAGATTTTTAAAGTCTGCGGTGCCCTTTTTAACATCAATAACTAATTCGCTAGGTTAACGCTTTAATTTAAGTTTATCGAATGGAACCACTCCCTGCCCGACGTGCAGCTGGCAAAACTTCTGTTACAGGGACATCTGTAACGTAATTAGTGCGAATTTTTGAATGTTTATTACCGAGTTGCCTCTTTAATTTGCGATCCCGTAAGGATTTAAGAGCACAACGATAGTCCGCAGTATACAGCTCAGACCTTCGTAGTTGGAGTGCGTGTGACACATCGTATCCGCTAGCCACCAGAGAGCTACCCTTTCACGGCGGATTTCTTGTCGCAAAGCTCTCATACCAATCAAAACAGTGGCACAACGTCCCAGTTGGGCCAAAAGTTTTTTGTTGCCTAGGTGGCAGAACTATTTATGCAGTCAGCCCCTGTCGTCTGTCCACATTATGAGGCTGGAAGAAACTGTTGTGATATGGTTGGAGGCGGGTTAGTAGAATTCTTGCCAGTTATGTTTAATAAGGAGATGTCACTATATGAATTGCAGTCTGCGCGTTCACATTTTTTCTTATATATAGTCCAAATAACTGATAATATAAGTTCTTGAAGTTTCATCTCTTTGTTTCACATTCTACATATTAATTCATGGACTTTTTGGTGTGACATAGATTCTTTCTTTATACACTTCAGCTGATATTCCATTGTTAGCTTCCTTCAGTCCATACAAAGTGGATTGATCATCGAGTTCTTGTATAATATCTTTTTGTGGTAGGTGTGAGATGAATTAAATGTTAACTGTACTAGCTGTGTTTAATAAGTGGAGGGAGAATGGTTTAATAGCACTCTAAAATGCTCTAGTACCCATCGACTTAAAATTTCTGTTTTGTTTGCAAGTCGTCTGTTTCTATTAAGGGACTTGAATGCTACAGTCTTGCGCACAGTGGGCCCTTGTAATTTCTGCATCTCTCCATAAAAAACCTATTTAATAATAATAATAATAATAATAAAGATTTATTTCCAACAGGTACCAAGACCCAATTACAGGAAATACATGTTTAAATTTAAAGAAAACTACAATGCACCCAACACAGTGGACGCTGCGAGAAAAAAAAAACATGTATATGCATCAAAACGTATCATGATAATTAATGCAATTAATTAAATTAAACTAAAAAACAAAAACAAAAAATATTCTGATGGTATCAACCACATTCCCCACTTATGGCAGCACGAAACTGTGCAAAAGATTGTGAGAAAATATCCATATGCATATTCATGCGATTAAAATTAAAAGCCATAGCAACAACAGGCGAATGTAAATGAATATTTGTGTTATACGAGTAGGCAAAAGTGAAATACGATCTAGTACGTCTATCTGGTATCATAAAGTTTAATTGTGATAATAGTGAGGGCACATCCAAATGATAATTTATTATCTTATATAGGAAAAGCAGTATATGCGTTTTTCTTCGTTCGGCTAGTGTTGTAAAGTTATAATGATTTAAATTCGATTGATAGTCATTGTTGATGTTATTTATTCCAGATTTGTAATTACAATATCTCAAAAACTTTTTCTGGATCCTTTCTAGCTTTATTGAATAATAATGATAGTGTGGATTCCAAATTATTATTGCATATTCTAATTTTGAACGAATCAAACTTATATACAGAGTCTTTAAAGTTGCAATGTTATGAAAATAATTAGTGTTACGTATTAGGAAGCCTAATTGTTTTAATGACGAGTTAATTAAATTTTCTATATGAATGTTAAATTTCAAAGGCTGTTCAAAAACTACACCTAAATCGCTTATTTCAACCACACGATGCAAACTATCGTTGTCCATGGTATAATTAAAATTAATAAAATTTTGCTTTCTAGTAAAAGTCATACATTGGCATTTTGTAACATTAAAATGTAGTTTATTAACGATAGACCAATTCCAAATGTTATCCAAATCGTTTTGCAGAAGCAAACAGTCTGCTTCAGAATTAATTCTTAAGAAAAGTTTAAAATCATCAGCATATAGCAATTTATCACAAGATTTGATTACATCACATATGTCATTTATAAAAATCACAAAAAGAAGAGGACCAAGGATGCTTCCTTGCGGTACACCCCAATATGCTACAAACTGATCAGATGAATAACCATTTAAATAAACACACTGACTGCGCTCAGAGAGATAAGAATGAAAAAATTTAATTAAGTTATTAGTAAAACCAAATTTATGAAGTTTGTTTAAGAGGATATTATGGTTCACAGTATCAAATGCTTTCGCAAAATCTGTAAAAATGACATCAACCTGGTATTGTTTTTCTAACGCGTCAGAAACATATTGAGTGAAAATGCTTAAGTTGGTTACCGTAGAACGCTTATTGATGAATCCGTGCTGTTCAATACAGAGAAATGAATTAATTTGTTGTCTTACGTGTTTATAATTGATTCAAATATTTTTGCAAAAATATTTAGTAAAGAGATGGGCCTGTAGTTTGCTATTTCAGATTTACTACCTTTTTTAAAAACTGGAGTGATTTTTGAATTTTTCCATTTCATGGGGAATGTGTTCGTACTTATGCTTAAATTAAATAAAGTACATAAGGGGCCAGCTAGATAGTCAGCACACCCTTTTATGATGTAGGTTGGGACATTATCAGGACCAGTAGCCCGTGTATTTTTTAGCTGTTTAATAGCAGTCACTACCTCGTCATAAGTTATAATGTTTATATTTATATTTGCTATGACATTAGCGATTGGGTCTAAATTGTAATTTACATTGCTGTCTACAGTGTATTGACTACTAAAATACCAGGCAAAAGCATTTACTAGGTCTACGCCATCCTGTATTGATGTTCCGTCTGTATCAATCATTGATTCAGGAGTACCACCGGATGCACGTTTGCCTCTTACAAAATTCCAGAAACATTTTGGCTCGTTTTGAATATTGATTTCTAAATTCTCCATATATGTTTTATAAGCATACTTAATCAGTGTCTTAGTTTCAGATCGCAATGATTTATAATTTTCATTAAAAACGGCATTTCCTGTTTCACGGAAAAGTTTTCTATTTTTATTTTTAGCGTTTAATTTCTGAATTATTGCTCGGTTATACCAATAAGGGAATTTACGTTTACGTTTTCGGGACTTGGGAATACTACAGTCCAAAATATTATTAATAATATCATAAAATTTCTTTACCGCTTCATCAATTACGTTGTAATTATCTAGATCACTCCAATCTGTGTCTCTAATTAACTGAGTCAGTAAATCATAATTACCATGCTTAAAATCATATATGAATTCATTATTCATTTTACCAAATTTTTCTTTAGAAGATTTAATAGTAAACTCACATGATAATGCAGGATGATGTGGATCCGCTGGCACTATCCCGTCGGACTCCCTGAATACCTTGATTTCCTTAAAAGATACAATTAAATCTAGTATTCTGCCGTTTGTGTTGGTGACATGGTTGTGCTGTTTACAATTTAAGAAATTTATAAAGTTTATTAATGCTATAGTTTTAGGAGACAAATTTATTTTTGTATTTTCTAAAAAATATTTTGAATAATCTGGACAATTAAAATCCCCAAACAGCATGCAATTTTCATTGAAAATAAATGGTAAGCTACTTAGGTACTCAAATAATTGCTCATAATCCTTTCTAGAAGCATTTGTAATGTACACAACAATAATGTATAAGCAGGTTTTAAAATTTAAAACAACCTTGACACATAAAAGATCACAAAACCTGGCACCAGGAAAAACAATGGCCATCTGTTCCGCTTGATAATTAGTACTAACCCCAAGCAAAACACCACCACCTCTGGATTTTCCCGAAATATCTTCATCTCTATCTTGTCTAAAAACTACATATTTGTCACCAAATAATTCATTGTTGTTTGCATTATTTTTAAGCCATGACTCGGTTATCACTATAACATCATAATCGCAGGACACCACATTTAAATAAAAGTCATTCACTTTAGTATTTAAGCCACGCACATTTTGATAATATAACTGAAGTTTGAGCTCTTCTTGATTACTACCTCCACCTAAATTAATACTTGAACTGAGATCGTTCTAATTAGTAGGAAGGTCGTCTTCGGATGATATCTTGATTGTGTGGGAATTATCGGTTTTTTCATATATACAACGCCTTTTTTTGTCCAGACGTACTTGTAGTGCATATCTTCTTTAATTTTCTTTGCCCTCCAAAGCAACTGTTTATTATAAGGAGATAAATGTTCATTTACATAGATTCGACTGTTTTCACTGCCCAGATCAATGTCCAAGGATGTTATTTTGGTTCTTTTGCTACTTTCAATAAATAGATTTCTTATAATCCTGCTGTTGAACTGGACAATAATAGGTCTTGGCTTATCCGTTCTTCTATGTGGAATTCTATGTATGGCTTCTACTGAATTTGCATTGAAACTCACTATGTTCAGTTTCGCTCCAATTTTACTTAAGATTAAAGTTAAGTTTTCAGATTCAGATTCGGTAACCCCATGTAATTCTATGTTTCTATTCCTCGTATACTGATCCAATTCATTTACGGGTTTTTATTAGCGTCTTTATTTCAAGAGCTTGACTCTTTATAACACTTTCTAGTTTTACCATTTTTTTGGTATTTGACTCAGTGCTCTGCTTTAACTCCGATATTTGATCCTGCATTGAATCTAATCTAGTCGAAAAATTGTTTACAGACTGTGTCAACAATTCCACATTTGCAGTGAGTGTAGGCAACACCTTTAGCTGTTCTAATATTTGGAGTAACACAGCATTATCAGACCCTGTATTGGTGGTTTGTATTCCTGCTTCCTTATCACTATTTTTATTTTTGCACATTTCACATTGCCAAGATATTAGTGTTTTATCTTCATTCATCAGGTTGAATAACTCCAATGATACACTTGCACATATTAAATGAAATGATCCACCACAGCTGCCAGTACACACTATAGAATCATCATATCTTCCTAATTTAGTAGAGCACTTTACACACATAATTCCTTTGCCCGCCATGTTGGATATATATATGCATTTGATGATAGTTTGTAGCTCGTAATCCTTCTTCTGTCACTTTGCATCCTTGAACACCCTGATTATATTTCTTAAGTTGGTAGATTCTCTTTCTAGTTGGGATTTTAGTTGAACAGAATGTTTATATTGCTCCCACGCTTAGAGAGCTGTTCGGTGAGCTGCAAGTGCTCGTATAATTTCGGTTTTATTTTCGTCAAACCAATCTTGGTTTTTCTTCCTAGTTGTTCGTAATGTATCCTTTGTGACGTTATACCAGTCTGTGGAGAATTGTATTTATTCACACTGCATGGACAATTTTTCCACTGGAGTGTTATTGCATAGTTGCGTGATTTTTCTTTGTTATTCCTCCTCCACTGCCTTGTCCTGAAGTTTCTTCATGCTCATTTTTGAGGTATCACGCGGAGGGTTTTAGTATAGAGGTGTGTATTTTGAAGTTAGAAATTACTAGCTGACGGTTCCTCTCATGGCCCTGGTTATGCTTACATCTAGAATATCTCTTTGTCGAATAATTATGTAATCTATTAGATGCCATACTTTAAATTTTGGATGCATCCATGTTGCCTTGTGCTTATTCTTCAGTCTGAAGCATGTATTTATAATGCATAATTGGTATTGAGCCTCAGTTTGTTGCTGTGTGGTCTACCTACACTATGTCTTCTGAGTGGGCCTGGCCATGCTTAAAAGTCTGTTTCTAAGCGTGCGTGTAAGCCTTTCAAGACAATAATTTTATCACTCTCAGGGACTTTTATAAGCTCCTTTTCGATTCCTTATAGAACCTGTCCCTGTCCTCTTTGCTGCTCTTTGTAGTAGGTGCATATACACCAACGGTGGTTAGATGACTACCATGCTATCTGTTATGCCCACAGGATCGTTTGTGAGATCCCTGGCCATGCTGTTTTTGATTGCGCATCACTCACCGTTCAGGCAATCTTCCACAGCAGGTTTTACCCTAACAGTGTCTCCATCGAGTGTCTCTGTCAGCTGTCCCTCTCCCTCATTAGCAAGTCTTGTTTTACTCAGCATAAACTATATTCTAGCTCATTTTCCTGCCTATGTTCACATTTTCCACTACCAATCTGTATAATTATGGTCCCATCGGTATTTAGGCAACCCTCGTGTTACTATTGCGGTTTTTCTTTTAAGTTATTGGCTGTTTACAATGTCCTGCAGTGTGCGAATATGCCATGCAGCTGCTTTGGGCGCACTATTTTTCTTTTGTTATTGTCACTTGCAGCCCCGTTTCTTTTCTTATTCTTTCACCACGTTGAGTATGTTGCACGAGTAACCGTGGTTATCACTCAATGAGGTTTTTGAGGTATGCTATGTTTGGGACACCTGTTCTAGTCCTTTCCCCTGATTGAGAAAAGCAACGCTCTCCTAAATAAAGCTTCTTTGTTATTAAGAGTGTTGCCGAGTCCACATTCATACCCCATTTAAATGCAGAAGCGACCCATTTCTTTTAACCGACTTCATGAAGATGTTTGGCTAGGCTGCACCATAAAACCGTCCCCCACTTCCTCCTATTTATCGACAGAGGTCTTTCATTGTAAAAAGAAGAAGTAAGTAAGAGATAACATGTAGCACATTTACGGCATTAAAAAGTGATCAATGGCGCATGAGTATATTAAAGTGGGTGAATAGCGCTTACAAATCTACTCTCTATTACATGCGATTCTTAATTTGATTGTGCAGAAATCCTTGGATGAAATTTTTGGCAGTAACAATACTTTTGCTCTCTATTCTCGCCCTTTGAGCCTTCCACACTGCTCTGATCCAGCGCCATGTTAGCCTAATTCTGTTACCGATCGACTAAATTAGCCCTCCATGCCGCAGTAGTCTTCGTACATGGAGAACTGACGCTGTTTTTAGCCGCCCACTCTGGGTCAGAAACTCCGGTGCCCGTTTGGTTGGCGGGAGGTATTTCATATCTCTCCTACTACCCATATCTGGAAATCATTTCCGTATCCGCCACCTAGAGACGCACCCTCTACAAGTTTTAGGCTCCCCCGCGGGATGTGCTTATAGTATTCATTATAAAACAGAAAAACACTAACAAAAGTGAAACGCAAACGGTGTCGTCAGCTAATTACAATGACGATATGCTATTACATTTAAATTTGAAAACGAGATATCAAGGAGTGTGAGGAAAGATAGAAAGAACTTATTACCGCCCACAATAGTCATATAAAAATTGCATATAGAAATGCCAAGAGCTATTCAAAAACGTAGATTATTAGAAGAGATTCAAGAAACTTAAGAATGAAAAGAGGTTCTGCCAATGTATCAAAAATACACATAAAGGAACACAGCAGACGTTACTTTTCTGCAACGGCAAAAGTGGAAACTGAAAGAGGAGAGAAATAGTAGATGACAAAACGTTGGTAGGAGTATTTTGATAAAACCTTAAATGAAGAAATTGAAGAACAAAGATAAAAAAGAAGAAATAGACTTAGATAGAACACAAGAAACAGAAGAATCTGCAAGAAAAGAATTAGCAGAAGTGATGATACATCTAAGAAATAGAAAAGGTTCTGCCAGATATGAAATTGCCCCAAAATTTAAAAAGTACCTTGTAACGTTTCGCCCTGAGATTAATTCTTAGGGATGCTCAAAAAGCATTTGAATTAAATTCAGCGCGCTTTTTAAACGTTTCGGATCCAACCGAAGATAAGCCGATCGACATCCGATGCCGCAAGTTACGTTAAGGCGACGCGCAAGCGAATCTCCCCTCCTACTCTAATCGCCACCGGAAGCAGCAGATAAGGGACCCCGATACTATATATACGAAGACCGCCCAACTGCAGCTCTCTCTGTGACCGATCTTCATCCGATAAGAAGATACCTGACCTGATCCGTTATCTGATCTGGCTGCATTTCCTACCGCCATTTTGTCGTTACGAACTGTTAGCAAGATCAGAATAATTTCACCTCCGCTGTAAATAACCTGTACTGAACGCTATTCTATCATGTCGGTAAATTTCTGGTTAGTAGTGTAGCGTTTGAATCCGAAATATTACAAGTTCCAGCACACGCTGTTGAGATCTTGGAATATTTTACTTTCCCCATATCCAGACGTTCCCGTGCTCTCATCGACTGCGAAATCCTGTTTATTCGCAGTGCACGAAGGGTCAACAAATTGCCCGATTTCCGCGAAGACTAATTTTGTGTGATTCACAGCATATCACTTCGCCGGAAGCCACCGTTCGACCCGCAAGACCTGAAGGTAACATTCCCCGTCCGCAAATCGCATCGAACGTAAACAAAGTCGAAGCAACGACCTGGAGCTGATAGCGCACTATCGGGCGAGCCGGACCCTCCGATAAGCGCTCCGTTCTACCTGCGAGAGGCGAAAAACTATCTACGCACCTGGAAATCGCGTGCTTCTGATCTGCGTGCTGAGTCCACCTAGAGGAGGCACTAACTTCCAGGGAGGAGTCGCATCTTAAACTCGAAACACACAAACAATCTCCAGGTAAAATTTGCCACGTATTTTAACTCGTAAAACTCGCAGAAGGACGGCGCCTGCAAGCAAAATTCTGGGACTTTCGGCATCGATCGACTTGCGAGCGGAAAATTTCTCGCGGATCGGCGCGGAAGGGAACACTCGCCGCCCGCCCGAGGAAGGACATCTCCAAGCCTCGTGACCTCCTCCGCAGAGGCGCTTTGTGGGCTGCCTACACCGCCAGCCGAATTTCAACGTGCAATTGACAATTTTTATAATTTCCGTATTGTATGATATACAGTTCAGTTCGTATTTTTGTATATTACATTTAGAGACATTATATTGATTTATTACTAACTTATCGTTGTTGTTGTATTTATTTATACTCGAGTGCACCGAACCCTCTTCGACAGTGAGTTATCCCGCGGCTAAATTTTAATATACCCTTATGAGAAGGGTGGAATATTACATGGCTGTATCCGAGCAGGGACTTGAACTCGAGTATAGATAATTCAGCAAACGCCCGTCCGCCGACTTGTTTTCACCAGATATTTGGCGCCCGAGCATTCCTGTATCCCAGTAGTATTTAAGGTTTTATTTAATCTTTTGTACAAAACCTGTTCCAGATAAGCCGACCGAACCTAGATGTACCAGAGAGCCTAGTCCAGGTGGATTTCTCGCAATTCCGGCCGAGACATACCAGAACCGTGTACCAGAGATGTTACCAGTAGCCCAGATCCAGGTGTCCGAATTCCCCGCCCGTTTCCAGTCCTTTCGAAAGGTCAGAGAGCACCAATCCCTTCTGTAACCTGTAACATGTAACCTGTAACCTGTAACCCTCCGGGGCCAGCGGCTTAACTGCTGGCACGGGCTTCGCGACCCCGAGGTGCCCTAGCCCTTTGCTTGAAGATACTACGGACCGCCCGCGTAGTACCGTCTCCTGTAACCCTCCGGGGCCAGCGGCTTAACTGCTGGCACGGGCTTCGCAACCCCGAGGTGCCCTAGCTTTTGCCTGAAGATACTACGGACCGCCCGCGTAGTACCGTCTTCTGTAACCCTCCGGGGCCAGCAGCTTAACTGCTGGCACGGGCTTCGCAACCCCGAGGTGCCCTAGCCTTTTGCCTGAAGATACTACGGACCGCCCGCGTAGTACCGTCTCCTGTAACCCTCAGGGGCCAGCATCTTCTGCTGGTACGGGTTTAGCAGCCCCGAGGTGCCCGAGCGAACACCAGTAAATGCACGTCGAGACCGCGATGGTGCTTCCGATCCGTTAATTTCCAGTATAACCAGTAAACCAGAAATGCACGTCGAAACCGCGATGGTGCTCCCGATCCGTCAAACACCAGTATAACCAGGTATGCACGTCGAAACCGCGATGGTGCTACCGATCCGTCAATTTCCAGTATAACCGGAATGCACGTCGAAACCGCGATGGTGCTTCCGACCCGTCAATTTCCAGTATAACCAGTAGGCACGTCGAGACCGCGATGGTGCTTCCGATCCGTTAATTTCCAGTATAACCAGTATGCACGTCGAAACCGCGATGGTGCTTCCGATCCGTTAATTTCCAGTATAACCAGTAGGCACGTCGAGACCGCGATGGTGCTTCCGACCCGTAAATTTCCAGTATAACCAGAAATGCACGTCGAAACCGCGATGGTGCTCCCGATTCGTCAATTTCCAGTATATTTCCCTAGGAATACAAGACTGAAAACCGCAGTATTTGGTATTCACCAGGAACCCGAGTTTGTGTGCTTTCGTTAAACAAATCCAGGGCGAGCATTTCGCCCAAGTGCCTACAAGAAAGCTCGTTTCCTCCAGAATGTTTTAACGAAGCATAGGCACCACCTGAAGTTACGCCGACGTCGCAACACCTACATTCCTCAGTAGCGTAGTTGTGCACGTGTACATGAACGCTGACAAGATGGCGGACTGAAACCGCAGCTTCGTGTCATCTTGTAACGTAAATTTATCCTAGCCAGTTTAACGAATCCCGAACGCTACATTCGCCTAAGGGCATACAAGAAAGTACGTTCACTCTAGGGAAGGTAATTCACTTGCCCTAGTCCTGAAGTTCTCAGAATGCAAGTTGAAACCGCAACTTCTGCATTCATCTAGTAGGAATCTCAGAGTTTTGTGTGTGTAATAAAACGCACCCTGCAAAATGGCATTCAAGCCATTGCTAGAAATTTTAGAAATTTCCAAAGTTCATGTCCGAACTTAATTTTTTTAAACTACCCTTCGCACCTGCCCGAATCTGGATCCTAGAATATTCTTTCCCTGGGTCCAGATGTGAAAAAGGTCCGTCAACAACGACCATTTTTACCTGTAATCCCATAGAAGGGGTGATAACAGGGTTGGGCCTATATAAGGGCTTATCTTCAAACCCTGTATCACTATCCGAGTTACTTTCAAACTAATCGAAGATGCCTCCGGTCCGAAATAAAATCGATGTGCGACCGTGGCCCTTCAAAATTAGGAGGCGACGTAAAGGGCAGAAAAGGATCCGTCCGTGGACCCCACATCTCTATAACCGCCCAGCATCCCCGACGACTACCCGCTGGTCGCCTTTGCCCCAGTGGAGTCCGGTGCCGGCCATGTTGTCTCCGTTACCAGATACACCAGAGAAGAAAGGCAACATGCAGCCGAATTCCGCTACCGTGGATGACACCGATCAGGTGAGCCCTAGAGGAAATCTAGGACCCCAAACGTCGCCCCTCGACTTGTCCCAGAAGATGGAGCGTTTGTTTGGAACATCCCCATCCATGCTGCAAGCAACGCCCGCTCGTCAAACTACCCCGAATATGGAGTTCGACGTCGAGCCCTTGTGGCCCTATACTCCTCCAGGACTCCCAGCGACGCCAGACACTCCCTCTCCCCTCATGAGAGCCATCCTGGCTGAATGCGGCCCTTGGTGGGAGTTACTAGGCATTCCGCCTGAACTTAATCCAGAAGCCCCCACTCAACTACCCGTGAACGAGGATTTGGTTCCCCTCGCTGAAGGCGACGCCCTCGCCTCAGTCCTGGAAGAGTTGCAGCAACTCCAGCTCCCAGAACCAGATTTGTCACCCGAAGTGCTTCCCGAGATTCTTTTCCGACCACCGATCGAAACGGAAGCCCGACAACCGACCTCACGCAAAACCAGACGGAGGGAGAAGAAACGCCGTTTCCGCGTGAAATTGCCTTCCGGAGAATTTTTGCGAGTTTCCCTAGACACAGCCCGTCAAATGGGATTGCTGCCGCCGCAGAAGTAAAATTAAACAGCAAGTATAAAAAAAATTTTTTTTTATTATCTTGCCTTGCCCCCTTTTCCTCCTACGCCACTGCAATACTTGATGACCAGGGATGCTGATACCGCAGTTTCCAAAACGTCGATCCGCCGACGCATCAAGGATTTGTGGACGTGCAGATGGAGAACCCATGGAGAAGAGCCCCATGAAACTCCCGTTTCCTCCGAAGGGACCGGCATGTGTAACGTTTCGCCCTGAGATTAATTCTTAGGGATGCTCAAAAAGCATTTGAATTAAATTCAGCGCGCTTTTTAAACGTTTCGGATCCAACCGAAGATAAGCCGATCGACATCCGATGCCGCAAGTTACGTTAAGGCGACGCGCAAGCGAATCTCCCCTCCTACTCTAATCGCCACCGGAAGCAGCAGATAAGGGACCCCGATACTATATATACGAAGACCGCCCAACTGCAGCTCTCTCTGTGACCGATCTTCATCCGATAAGAAGATACCTGACCTGATCCGTTATCTGATCTGGCTGCATTTCCTACCGCCATTTTGTCGTTACGAACTGTTAGCAAGATCAGAATAATTTCACCTCCGCTGTAAATAACCTGTACTGAACGCTATTCTATCATGTCGGTAAATTTCTGGTTAGTAGTGTAGCGTTTGAATCCGAAATATTACAAGTTCCAGCACACGCTGTTGAGATCTTGGAATATTTTACTTTCCCCATATCCAGACGTTCCCGTGCTCTCATCGACTGCGAAATCCTGTTTATTCGCAGTGCACGAAGGGTCAACAAATTGCCCGATTTCCGCGAAGACTAATTTTGTGTGATTCACAGCATATCACTTCGCCGGAAGCCACCGTTCGACCCGCAAGACCTGAAGGTAACATTCCCCGTCCGCAAATCGCATCGAACGTAAACAAAGTCGAAGCAACGACCTGGAGCTGATAGCGCACTATCGGGCGAGCCGGACCCTCCGATAAGCGCTCCGTTCTACCTGCGAGAGGCGAAAAACTATCTACGCACCTGGAAATCGCGTGCTTCTGATCTGCGTGCTGAGTCCACCTAGAGGAGGCACTAACTTCCAGGGAGGAGTCGCATCTTAAACTCGAAACACACAAACAATCTCCAGGTAAAATTTGCCACGTATTTTAACTCGTAAAACTCGCAGAAGGACGGCGCCTGCAAGCAAAATTCTGGGACTTTCGGCATCGATCGACTTGCGAGCGGAAAATTTCTCGCGGATCGGCGCGGAAGGGAACACTCGCCGCCCGCCCGAGGAAGGACATCTCCAAGCCTCGTGACCTCCTCCGCAGAGGCGCTTTGTGGGCTGCCTACACCGCCAGCCGAATTTCAACGTGCAATTGACAATTTTTATAATTTCCGTATTGTATGATATACAGTTCAGTTCGTATTTTTGTATATTACATTTAGAGACATTATATTGATTTATTACTAACTTATCGTTGTTGTTGTATTTATTTATACTCGAGTGCACCGAACCCTCTTCGACAGTGAGTTATCCCGCGGCTAAATTTTAATATACCCTTATGAGAAGGGTGGAATATTACAACCTTAACAAGTCTCTTGCTAGCTCAATCGGTGTGGGTTTGTAACAATGGCGGTCGTCGAGGAAGGGTGGAGGCGTTACCCTTGAATTGAACAAGCGTTTCTATTGGAACCAGTTTATTACAAAACCTATTTACAAATACAAAAATAACCAAAAAAAAATAAATAAAGATGGCGGAAAGGCGTCCGGGCGGCGGCGCAGGTAAGCGAAAGGAGCATTCCAGCAGCTTTCGTCCAAGGGGCTCTGCGACCCTCCCAGAATGACACCTCTCGGCGCCGGGATCTTCGGCAGAGCCTGCTCGACCTTCCGGAGCGGTTCGTCCTCCTGTCATTGGTCGTTGTTTCCAGAAGGCAGAATACATATTGTTGTTTTCCAGATTTTTGAAAAAAAAAATTTTTAAACTTCAATATCCTGTATCTTGAAAACGAAGCCGTTTAGGTCCCATGTTTGTAGGAACTTTTTTGTTTATTTCTTGCTGGAGAACTCATCCCTAAAATAGTGCAGTGCAATTCCGAAACACTCTGTATATTCATTAATGTACCGGGCACGGTGTAAGATCTTAGATCGTGGTACCGGGTGATCACGGTTATTAAAGAGATACGGTTGCCTCGTAACTAGACTAGAAGTGGGGGAGAAACGTCACTGTTACGTCACAAGTATGCTCGCCGGGACGAGTATATTCTGCAGCTAACCAAGCGCAAGCGAGTTTCTGCAAGACAGAGAGAGGTAAGAACCGATGTTGTACTTTTCTTTAGGTGCGTTTAAAACTATGATTTTATTTAAAGATGTCGGGAACAATTTGTAGCTTCGCAATCTGCAAAAGTAATGCAGAAAAAGCAAAAAAATCCAATGAAAAAATTCGGTTTTTCTCTTTTCCATAAGATAGTTTTCTAAGGACAGAATGGGTTCGACTATGTTACCGAAAGGGCAAGTTTGACCCATCAAATAAACGAATTTGCAGCAAAAATTTTGATTTGGACCAATACGAGGATGTTGTACAAGCTAAATTAATGAATATATTACCAAAAAGGTTGAAAGTGACAGGTAATCATTTTTCAATAAGTAAATATGTTATGTTAAGGAGACTAAAACTAATTTAATTGTAGCTAAACTTTCGTTGTATTTATTACCACTGCCTGAAAACGAGGTAAGGGGTAAGGGATAGAAGTAGAGAGCTGAAAAAAGAGCAGAAGGCGATCGTGCAAGAACTTTTATCCTCTAAAGCAGAAGTAGTAGACTCGAATGAAATACCAAGCACCAGTACAGAAAGTCCATACGCTATATTAGAAAACAGATATCTTGCAATTAGTAATGAAAATAAACTTTTGAAAAATAAAATTTCTCAGTATGAAAACGATTTAGATCTTCTGAAAGAAATAATAATCCTGAATAAATAAATACAAGTAAATGAGTTATCTGCGTCCGTCTCTTTATACGCATTTAAGCAGTGGGGTATTAACGATGCTTGCCGCCAAAAGCCTATTAAAATTGTTCCCCCAAATGTTACTTATTATTTGAAAAATCCTGAAATTATTGGCTGTGATTATTTTAGGTTACTATTTGCAGTAAATACTTGCTTGGGAATCAATATTTTATGACAAATATGAAACCAATTCTTGTCAATCATTTCAACTTAAGCGCCTCCTGAAATTTTGCGCCGGCTGAGCATACCGGTGACGTATTCCCGCCTGCGAGCCTATTGGCTGAAAGTTACGAGGCAACCGTATCTCTAATAACCGTGCCGGGTGATCATAAATGGTTGATTTTTTTTGCTTAGGTTGGCACTGTTAATGTCAGTTACCCTGCTCTCAATTTTCTCCGTTTGTCAAAATTGACAGTTCCATAGGCTTGCGCACTGAGATTTCATAAAATGTATAAACCATATATCTAATACTTACTATATTGCTAGCGGCTATGAGTGAGAAACTTGCCAAGGAAGTGAGACAGACAACCAACTCTTCAATGTATAATGATGAGCTGTGTGCAAGCGCGGCGGCGTCGTTCGACCAATGGGGAAGTGGGCAAGTTTAAAATTCGCTTCTAGAGGCGGAGTTCGAATTCTCACGCATGCGCACGAGACGCGTTATACTCTAAGTGAGACTATGTCGGCGCCGTAATGTTTTCTGAAGTTTCCAGGCCCTACCAGCAATATATGTGTATTATATATATGGTATAAACAAATAAATGTCAAAATGACGTTTTGTTTATATTTCGCACACCAATGTGTTGTTTTAAGTATCAGGTCTGCCAAAGTAATCTTTTGAAAACGTTACCAATCTTAGAGAAAAAAATACACAACCATTTATGATCACCCGGTATAAATATGCTCATATTATTTTTATTGTAAAAAACTAGATACGCATTACCTTCATTTAGCTAAATTAAATTAAACATTAAAATAAAATACGTAAATTACAAATAGTAATACATATACCGCGTGACAATGAAACTACTACCCACGGCGGCATTTCGAAACTGCTTGAGATAGAAATATGCAATTCGGTATGTCGATAGGGTTGAAAATACTTGTCAAAATTCAATTGTTTTTAAAAACCATAGCAACCTCTGCAATGGCCTACTCCGTTTTTCCGTAAAATACTGTTATGATACATAAAGAGCAGTTTTGGATGAAGATGATTGTAAAAATAGAATTTGGAAGATCAATACAATCAACTTAGAAAAGTTTTTTAAAAAAATGGCTGTTTAAATGAAAGTCATTAATAGAATTTGAATTTGATGCAAATTAAGATGAAAGGTATAGCACTTGAGTATTCTATAGTGGTTTTGAAAGTGATAAGGTAGATACATGCTCATATTACAGATGACAAATATAATTTCTGTTAAAATAATATGATGAAGTAGGTAGAACTCAAATAAGTTTAATTTGTAGATGGCATGAATAATTGTAACATAGGATCTAAGGAGATTTTGTTATGATTATTAGAAAATAACAACTCGGAAAAGAAAATGTACTTTTGATATAATTTTTCGATTTTAATAAAAACTTAGAAATTTTACTCTATATTTTAATATGTAAGTTATTGAAATACATTTAAAAAGGGTTTTAACAAATTTACAAGGTGAAAGTAAAATGAAATATTAAGAAGATTATTATAGCAGTTACTGAAGAGAATTTGGAAGGTTCTATAACTAGATACAAGCAAGCAGAAGAAGCAAGAAGAAAATAAGATTTGAATGGAATTGGTTTATTTTAAATAATACAATTGATAAGAAGTTACATTGGTTAAAAAGTTGTTAATTGCTGGATATGTTGGGGGAGTGCTGAGGACGTGCAGATCTATAAATGGAGGATAGCAGAGGAGCGACTAAACTCAAGCGATTCTGTTGGTTACTGACGACAGAGATTGCTAAAGTAGAAGCTAAGGAAGAAGAAAATTAATTAGGGATCATCTGTGATAGTAGCAAACTTGCCGTGAAGCCGTCAAAACGAGGGAAGCTCTGGAAGGTGACAGTAGCGTTGGTGAAGTAGAACGGGGCAATTCCTGCTAGCAGCCAAGGGTTTGACAAGTTGACAGCTGTTTGTCAGTAAGCAGTGCATCACAGCAGAATTAACTGGGAATCCGGGCTGTGGATATCAGAAGGAGTACTGTCTTGGAGGTGACATTAAAGCAAGGAGAGTAAGATCAGTTCAAGGTGGGTTTTTAGTTTGTCCTATTGAAGCTATAATAATTAAAAGACAATTAAAAAAGTGTAATAAACTATAATCAAATACTTACCGTATAATATTGAGTCAATAAGAGGTGAACTGACGTACAAGGTGACAGTTCACGTCAATAAACAATATAAGTCATTACTAGAATAAAATATCAATTAATAAGCAACTAGATAATTAAACCAACCCTGAACAGAGTCTCAAGGCGCTATAGTTATTAATAAGAAAATAATATTGAATTTCAAACTATATAATTCAAGTTAGAAAAATAGTAGAGCAGTCACTACAATACAAACAAATAGGAATTACGGCATATTTTTAAGCGGCTCTATTTCAAAAACTATTAATTTTAGACATGGAGAATATTAGACAAAAGTTATTTAAAATTGTTCAGAGAGTCATAAAAAGACAAAATATATAGAGTGTCCCATTTAAAATAACAAAGTCAAGGTCATTTTCGGTGAAACCAGAAACGACATTCAATTGTTGTTATCTTACAATTGTTCACAATTTTCAACCCTATCGACATACCGAATTGCATATTTCTATCTCAATGTTTCGAAATGCCGCTATGGGTAGTAGTTTCATTGTCACCAGGCACAACTATTAATTAATACCGACCTTAAAAGCACTCCGCTAGCGCGTCATGCTTTTAAACTCGTCGCACGTGCTTTAAAGGCGTACTTATACACTAGTATCATAATATACTATTATTACGTTGGGCGATGTAACGCCCGATAATTAAAAATAAATGCACTCTTTGCTGAAATATCTTTTTAAAATTTCATTTAAAAAAGTAGGCTTTTTTAAATTAATTTCGGTGTGTGAAGTGGTTAGGTTTTGCGTCAGTTTTAACACAGACTGACGCAAAACCTGCTAACCTCGAATTTGACATAACAGTGCCACCAACATATTATTCTGTGGTATGTCACATTTTATTGAGGTTTGAAGAAAAATACATTTCTGTTGTGCAATTAACTTCAAATTACCGAACTCAGACAATGTAATTGGAGTCGTCGTTTCGCTCCTCCTCCAAACAATTGTCTTCAATCGGTAAAATGTCCTTACCGTTCTTAATACTTAATATACTATTTTGCACGATCGGTCATTTCTGAGTATTTACCATGGGTGTTTCCATGCCAGTAAGTGGAATTTACCAGTTGCCATAACTACGACGATAGCAAAATTACTTACCCTTCTAAAAACTGAACAGCCAAAATACTTACTGACGCTTTTTAAAAAATAATCAAAATTAGTCTTACATGCACAATTTTATGAAATTTTAGTTGACAAATAACAAATGGGCTACCTAGTGGTAGTGATGTGTGCCATATCAATCATTTCTATGTATTTTCCTCGTTTTAATTTCTCTGTAAATATTTTATATTTTTTAATAATTACTTCCTTTTACTACTATAAAGAAAGTATTGGATTCAACCCAAAAATTCGAAATTGAGTTTTCAACAGATCTTCCCGTTTTAGAGTCCCCTGATCCCAAAAAACATATTTTTTTTCATTGGTCTGTCTGTGTGTGTGTCTGTGAACAGAATATCTCAAAAACGAAAAGAGGTATGATATTGAAACTTCATATATAAGTTTTGTGTACTATGTAGATGAGACAGCAAGCTTTTGAAGAAAATCGCATAACCGGAAGTAGGTGTTTACTCTTGTGATTTTTCAGTTTTTTTCGATTTTTTCAAAAACGGCTCTAACGATTTTTTTTAAATTCTACATTTTTCTTACATTTTTAATGTGTATTGATGTGAGATAGGTGATTTTCCAGTTGAATACTTCTAAAGTGGGTTTCTTTTGTTTTTTTTTCTATTTTTTTTTATTAACTCCTATTTTAAATAAAACACCCGGTATATTATTACATTTTTGAATTCACCTTAAAATTCTAGAGAAAATTTGTCTCTTCAACTAACACTCGATTTTGTACCGTTTTTGTAGAATTTGTAATTTTTGAAAAATTTTAACAAATGGTTAAAAATTAAAAATGAAATTTTTGACTAATTATAAGATCAATGTAAAAGGAAGTTGTGTGAGTGTATCACACCAGATTTTTTTAATTCCGATCGTGTAAAAAATGTTATAAGCACGTCGAACGTTAAGGGTTACCGTTCTCAAACAATTTTCTTCTCCATACTTAATATACTATTACTTCATAGGGACTAAAAGTAACTTTCATTTGGTTGGTTGTGGATGTAGAAATGTAGTTATCTTAATGATTTTTAAACGAAAAACTTCAAAACTAATCCATTATCTCAAGTTTTCAACATTTTGTACTTTTCTAGGTACTGCAAAAATAGTATGTATTATTCGGATTACACGTGACTGTTTGACTTGCAATTTTTGCGTTTGCTCGGCTATGCTGCGCTTAGCCTTGCAAATGTAAACATAATTACTCGTCAAACAAAGTGCTACTTTGAATCCTAATAAAACAATATACTTTTTTCATATTTATGTCAATAAAGACACTTTATTATTATTATTATATATGTTTTGTTTGAAATTATTTTCTATTATACAAACTTGGGTACGTATACAGGCTGATTTACTTGTAGAAACGAAAAATGAAATAAATAGAACATTTTAATTTAGTTCCTCATGGTAGCGAGTAGATACTTTCTGTGGTCCTGACAGGGATGGGTCTACTTCAGGGATGCGACCCTGCCCACGCGAGCCTTGGATTTCTCTCCCACTACCTAACCCCGGGAGGTATCCATGTCCCAACCTACAACCTAATACCCAAAACCCCAACTTACCCTTCATATATCCTAATCATGGCTCAGGGCAGCAGCTGAGCTATTACTGAGTCAAGGCTGAAGAAGAATGACTTCCCAACAGGCTTGGCATCAGACAGTTACTGGCGGATATCTAATCAAGATTCAACCGGCTGTAATACTGCGAAGGAGAAAGCAACGGGAAACTACTCCATTACATTTCCCAAGTACAATTATCATGGCAATAAATGATGATGGCAGTATCATTACTGATCATGGACTTCGGAAGCCAAGATCCGGCAGGGGAGGATTCTCGCAATTAGACTGTAGGGCCTCCCAGGTCGACATCCAGCGAAATCTCTACAATTCAAACAAGATAAAAGCTCCTCAATACCTAAAATCGCAACATGGAACGTACAAAGTATGTATAAAAGTGGCAAAGCACATAATATCGTGAAAGAGATGAACAGATTAAAAATAGATATAATGGGAATCAGCTAATCTCACTGGTTCAACTCGGGACAATGCAAAATACTCGACTATACGGTATACCACTCTGGAAACAACACTTCGCAACACAGGAATGGTGTTGCAATAATAGTTGCACCACATATCAAACTGACAGTCAAGTCATTCAGCTCCCTTTCTGACAGAATGATGCTTTTGCAATTACAAGCAACTCCAGTGAATCTCAACATAATAGAGATATATGCACCAACTGTTGATAAAGACGAGACGACCATCTAGGAATTCTATGAACAACTGGAAAATTTGATTAACATGACAAAAAAGCATGAAATTACACTCATAATGGGTGACTTCAACGCCAAAGTTGGTAAAGGCAAAGTGGATAATGTCGTAGGAAGTTTCGGTCTTAGAGAAAGAAACGATAGAGGCGACCGTCTCATCCCCTTCTGTCAAGAACATGATATGCTGCTGAGTAACACACTTTTCAAGCTTCCTAATAGCAGAAGCTACACTTGGAAGCTCCAGCTGATTCACCCGAAAATATCATAAGAAATCAAATTGATTATATTGTTATACCCACAAGATTTAAAAACGCAATAAAATCAGCAAGAACATATCCAGGTGCCGATGTTCCGTCAGACCATAATCCAATCGTGTGCAAAGTTGTCGTAAGACTGAAACGTCTAGAGAAAAAAAGCCGTAATAACACAATAGACATAAAGAAGCTCTCTAACCCCAACATTAAAGAACAAGTACAAGATTACCTAAATAATGAAATAAAAGACATCCATGAAAACACAACAAATATAAGAGAAAAATGAGATAAGATAAAAGATAGTATTCAAACAACATGCTTAACTTTCCTAAAACGGGAAAAAATGAAGAAAAAAGAATGGATAACCGAGGTAATACTCAACATGATGGAAGAGAGATGTAAACATAAGAATAGAAACGGAACAAAATACCGACAAATACACAATAAGATAAGAACAAAAATTAGAGAAGCCAAAGAAAAATGGTTGTCTGAAAAATGCAAGGAGATCGAACAATGCGAGATGAAATATGATTACCACAATATGCATAAAAAAATAAAAAAATTGGCGACGAAGCACAAGAGTAATAACCCATCTCCAAGCATAATGGAAATCTTATCTCGAAACATTCAAAAATTTTGGAAACATGGAAAATATACGTCGAACATCTATTTGCGTCAGATCGCTCTAATGTATACATACCTGAGAAAGCAGATACAGGACCTTCTATCCTTTAATCAGAAGTCGAGAATGCCATATTGTCTCTTAAAATAACAAGGCACCAGGCCCCGATAACATTCACGGTGAAATATTGAAAATCCTATGCAAAATGGACAATCAGTTTCTTGATACGCTCACTGCTCTCTTTAACATGAAGACTGGTTGCAGTCAACTTTTGTTGCTATACCGAAAAAAAGTAACACCAAGCTATGTGATCAACATCGCCTTATCAGCCTGATCAATCACATTACTAAGATTTTCACTAAGAACATTCATAGAAGAATATATAATAAATGTGAATCAAATATCAGTGAAACCCAGTTTGGTTTTCGAAATGCCCTTGGCACAAGAGAAGCAATTTTTAGCCTATAAGTACTTGTGCAGCGATGCAGAGATGTGAATAAAGATGCATATCTGTGCTTTGTCGATTTCTCCAAAGCATTCGATAACGTTAAGCATGAACAACTATTCGAAATTCTTCAAAAAACTGGCATCGACGACAAGGACATTCGTATTGTGGTGAGTCTTTACTGGGGACAGTCTGCGAAGGTGAAAATAGGCAATTCACTCACTGAAAACATAGAGATCAAGAAGGGCGTGCGACAGGGCTGTGTCTTATCTCCTCTCCTCTTCAACATCTACTCTGAGGAAATATTCAGAAAAGCATTGGAGAACGCCACTGAAGGTATCAAGATTAATGGTGAACTAATTAACAACATAAGATACGCCGATGACACAGCCATAGTCGCCAGTAATATCGATGAGCTGCAGCAGTTAATGGAAAGGGTTAAAGTTCGATTTATAAATTCACGCCCGCCCGTTTGACGTAACCGCTGACGCGGCCGCAAACGTAACGCAGACGTTAAACTGTTTGGTTCAAACCAAGAACACTATGTTCAAACCTAACCGTTTATAAAATTACGTCGTACGCAAACGCTAACGCTGCACCGCTACCGTCTGCGGCAAAGTTGGCCAAGATTTATGTTTGGCGTCAACGTCTTGCGTCGACGGATTTACTCGACCAATCGAAAGGCGATAAATTTTGCGCGGAATTATTTGACCTGCTGCGCAATGATCAGAGCAGAGATGTCCTCATTATTAAAAGCGTGTTGTTGGATTTGGATGTTTTTTACGGGAGTTTTTTAGTATTATAAGCTTCGGATCCAGTTTATATAAATTATTGAACACTTTTACACTCTTCCTTGTGTATTTAAAAAAATGATCATGGTCCTTTTCTTTCATTGGAAGGAATGTAACTCGATAAAAACCGTCCTTATAGCGTGTTGTGTATATGGGTCGAGTTTTCCATCGTCGCTCCCTTCTTGTAGTCGTTCCAACGAAATGGGCTGCACCTAGTATAAGCACACTTGCTGCAGCTAATAGGTAGTTTGCCTCTTGATTGTCCATTCTCATATAATAAATCAAAATGTTGGGTTAGGGTTGCCGATGGTGGTGGCACGTGTGTCGCTTGTCACTTTTATAAATCGAGCTTTAACTTTTGAATGCGCCTGCGTACGTTAAACTATACGGCAATTTATAAAATAGCTCGCCATAGAGAACGTCGGCGTTACGTCTGCGGCCGCGTTAGCGGTGGCGTCAAACGGGCGGGCGTCAATTTATAAATCGGGCTTAATAGAGCAAGCGAAGAATACGGCCTTAATCTCAACTTAAGCAAGACAAAATGGATGCTAATAAGTAAAAGTTAACAACCGGCTCGACAATTAATGTTAAATAACCAGGTTATTAATCACGTAGACTCATATGTTTACCTTGGCACGGTAGTTAATGCAAGATGGGATAAATCTACAGAAATCCGATCAAGAATTGAGAAAGCTAGAGCTTCATTTAACAATATGAGAAGCATGTTCATAAACAAAGATTTGTCCCTTCATCTAAAAATAAGACTAGTCAAGTGCTGTGTGTTCCCTATCTTGCTCTATGGTGCGGAGGCGTGGACGTTGACCGAAACTTTAATAAAGAAACTGGTTGCTTATGAGATGTGGGTGTACCGACGCATTCTCCGTACATTCTGAACGGACCACGTTACCAACGCGGAAGTATTACGCCGAATTGGAAAAGAAAAAGAAATTATGTTCACAATTAAACAACGGAAACTCGAATACTTCGGTCATTGGATATTTTGCGGGTAGTCATCCTCTTAAAGGAGTCATTTAAAACACTGCCGTGGTAATTTTAAATGCTTTATTTATTAGATACACATAGCGTCACGCTGGACGCTGTTCTGTTGAGAGCTAGAATGCTACTGATGTTATTAACAACACATTCTAAGTTCGACTGCGCTCAACGAACGCGCACGGCGCAGTTGCCATATCAACTTGATACTTAACATAAGTCGCCCCCTTGAAGGGTTTGACCTTCAACATAAACACAAACAAATGTTTCGTAATACTAATTAGACATACACATTTAAATAAAAGTATAGCATTAAAACTAAATCGATCGCAACGTAATTTCGCGAACTATAAGCCACCGCCTCGAGTGTCAAATGGTTATTCCACTGTCCACCGGTAATAAACATAACTTTGTGATAGCGCGTTTAAACACACCAGTTTGAGTCTTAACCGCCACTACTCGTGTCACATTGTTCTTTCCCGGATGGATTCGACCCAAAGGCTAGCACATCGACGGGACGTTGTCTTCCTTCATGAGCACCAAGGAACCGATGTGGATCTTCGGATCAACATCAAACTGCCATTTTGTCCTTTGCTGGAGGTGATTTAGATAGTCCTGTCTCCATCGAGACCAAAAGTGTTGACCAATCAGCTGAAGGTAGCGATATCGTTTTACAAAATTAACTCTTGAATCCGTCCAATTTCGTTCTGGTACAGCGGTGAGTGGTTGCCCAATCAGAAAATGAGCCGGCGTGATAACTTCGTGGTCATTAGGATCGGATGAGAGAGGGATCAAAGGTCTCCAGTTTAAGATTGCCTCGATTTGAGTCGTTAAAGTATAAAACTCTTTATAATGTAAGCGAGTCTGATTTAAGACACGTTTTAAATTGTGTTTACACGATTTTATTGCGGCTTTATGCCATCCACCAAAATGTGGTGACCTTGCGGGCATAAAATGCCACTTAATATTTAAGTTCGCAATATAATTCTGAAAGCTGGCGTTATTCGCTAAGGTTTGTATAGAAATAAGTTCGTTGTTGCTACCTACGAAATTTGTATTGTTGTCTGAATATATATTCCTACAAAAACCCTCCGAGACACGAAACTCTTCAGCACACTCAAAAAACCATCGCTAGTTAAGTCCGTTACGACTTCAATATGAACAGCCTTGGTGGCTTGACATACAAACATGCAAATGTAATCCTTTATCATTTTATTTGTGCGCGTTTTACCATCTTTCAGCTCGAATGGGCCTGCATAATCGACAGATACCGACATGAACGGTCGAGACGGAATAACACGAGCATCGGGCAACTCACCTATTTTAGGAACGATGTTATCATACGGACTCGCCTTAAAACATGGCACGCATTTTCTTATGTGCGATCTTACTATTTGTTTACCGTTAAGCGTCCAGTAAATTTGTCTTACGCGCGATAATGTGCATTGAGCACCGGAATGAAGTGTACGTTTGGGTTCGTAGTCAATCACTAACTGAGTGAAAACGTGTTTAGCTGGGAGAACTATCGGATGCTTCCTTGAATAAGTTAGGTTCGAGTTTTTGAGTCTACCTCCAACGCGTATTAATTTATTGTCATCTAAAAACGGCGAGAGTGATTTTAGTTTACTTTTATGATTTATTTCTTTGCCCTGTTCTAAACACTTTACTTCTTCAGGAAATGCTTGGCGCTGTGCTATTTTAGCCAGACGTTCGGTACTAAATGACCTTGACATTTTTGATAAACCTAAAGCATAAAGCTGTAATTCAGCTTAATTTGGAAAAAACTAGAGTAACGCTCGAAAATGTTAAAGTCATTGCTTCTTATATTTTCGCAAAGAAAAGATAAATTAGTTTTCGGTTTATTAAATTCTATGGTTTGTGACGGAGTACGAGCGAAATTGGCAATATTTGTATTTTCAGGCCACGAATCAGGGGGTTCTAACAAGAAAGACGGCCCGTGCCACCATAATTTTCCATCTCTTAAATCCGATAACGTTGCGCCCCGAGAAATAATATCAGCAGGGTTTTGCGTGGTAGCGACATAATGCCAATCTTGTGTACGCGTTAATTGTTGTATTTCGGCTACACGGTTGGCTATGAAAGTCTGCCAAGTTCGCGGTACGCTTGAAAGCCATGATAAAACTATCGTTGAATCCGTGTAGAGAAAAACAGCATCGATTTCTATTTCTAAGTAACGTAGACATTTATTTAATAATCGAGATACCATCAGGGCTCCTAGCAGCTCCAACCTCGGGAGTGTCACCGCCTTTAAAGAAGCTACTCGCGATTTGGCACATAACAAGCAACATTTGACCGCGCCTTCTATATCAACCGATCTTAAATACACGCAACACCCATATGAATTTTCACTAGCGTCAGAAAACGCGTGCATTTGAATGTTAATTGGGTTTCTATTTTTGAAATTTGTTTTGTGAATTCCTGCCAACTGGAATGCAGTTCTAGGGGAATCGATTCGTCCCAGTTAATTTTTAATTGCCATAGTTTCTGGAGTATTAATTTTGCGCGAATTACTATAGGACCTAAAAGCCCTAGCGGGTCAAATATGTTTGCTATAAAAGATAAGACAGTTCGTTTTGTAACCCTATTCGAGTTGGGTAAGGGCCGATTCTACAATGCAAGTATATACCTAGAATAAGCTATCCGAGGTATAATTGTCATAGTTTCCTTTGTTACAACAATAATTTCTATGGTATTTACTCCCAGGATAACTTTATCCTTGGTTTGTAGAACCGGCCCTAAGTGTTGTTGTTCCTTGTATTCGAATGAATCTAAGGAAGGAATCCATGGCACGCCGAGAGTTTTCGTGCTATCATCATCTGTGATTAAATATTGCGAGTCGCTGGATTGCTTTAAAACCCTCACTAAATTTGGATCATTTGACTGAAATTTGCGAATTTCGAACCCGTGTTCCGAAAAAATGTTTGTTATATTTTCGCGTATTTTCTTTAATTTTTCGCTAGAATGAGACCCGGAAAGCAGGTCGTCCCTATAAAAATCGCATTCGATAATTTAGCTTTCAACTGGATTTTCTTCACCTTTCTCGATCGCAATTTGTTTTAAGCAACGAGTCGCTAAATAACTAGCCGAGGGCGTACCGTAAGTTATCGTGTTTAACTGAAAGTATTTTACTGATTCGTTTGGATAGTTGCGCCAAACTATGCGCTGCAAATCTTTATGTTCGTCGTGTATCAAAATGTTCCCGTACATCTTTGTTATATCTCCGATTAAGACGAAGTTGTACAGGGTTATTCATTATAAATTACCCACCCCTTATCATCGTTATTATTGCCTATAGAAAAAAAAGTTTTAAATAAAAGTTATGTGGTTATAACTGAATTTTGTTAAAATGCTATCAAAAATACAGTGGCGTGCATAATTAAGGGGATACAAAAAAGTAATATATTTTTTTAAATGGAACACCCTGTATATTATTATTTTTTTGGAATGATGGAATGATCATTCTTTCCTGATTTCAAAAATATACCATATGTTACCCCTACCTTATACCGTTTTTGAGTTATTAAACGTCGAATATCTTAGTTAAAGTAGTTAACATTATTAAATATAACAAAGTTTTATTTAGGAAATTTAAATATAAATAAAAAATAACTCATTTCGATTATTTCATTAAAGAAATGTCACTTATCAAACAAAATAGTTGTCATTTTCATAGCTTACTTTAATAATGTTAATGATATTCGACGTTTAATAACTCAAAAACGGTATAAGGTAGGGGTAACATATGGTATATTTTTGAAATCAGGAAAGAAAGATCATTCCAAAAATTTAATAACATACAGGGTGTTCTATTTAAAAAAATATATTACTTTTTTGTATCCCCTTAATTATGCACGCCACTGTACTTTTGATAGCATTTTAACAAAATTCAGTTATAACCACATAACTTTTATTTAAAACTTTTTTTTCTATAGGCAATAATAACGATGATAAGGGGTGGGTAATTTATAATGAATAACCCTGTACCTTATAAAGCGTAAAAGAATAGTGAACAGATCGAATTGTATTACAGGACCGATTTTTAAGACATCGTTAAGCGAGGTATTCGTTGTACTTTTACACGATGCATCGAAAACAACTCTGACCTTAGTAGTCAAGCTGTCGGGTCGTTCTACGCTATGGTGGGGTATATAGTAAGTAGGACCGTTTGACTTCAAGTCGCGTGGAATTTGTGTCATATGCCCTAGCTGCACATATTCGAGCATAAAGGATTGATAGGCTTGTTTCAATTCGGGACGGTTATTTAACCATTTCTCTATCGAGTATAAACGATTTAAAGCTGTATTCTCCGTGTCGCCTAACTTTAAATAATCGGTTTTCAATGGTAACCTTACGATAAATCGACCTTCCTTATTTCTCGAAACGTTGTTTACAAAATTCTCTTCGCATTCCATTTCTTCGACGAAAAACTTATTTTATTTAACTCGTGCTCTACTTCTTCTAAGCGCCAGAATTTTTCGACTTTCTCTTCCAACGCGTAGTTTGATGATAGGCATTGAGAAACGAAGCTATTCGCTTGAACGAGATTAGTCGGTGTTCGACCAGAAATGATCCAACCCAAAATAGTTTTTTGTAGAATGGGTAAATTTTTTTCGAGTTTAACCAGGCCGACAGAAAGTAATTCAAAAAATATTAAGCTCCTAGAAGCATATCTATTTTCGCGGGAACATTGTATTCCGGGTCGGCTAAAGAAAATTCTTCAGTAATATTTAAATTCGATACATCGCAGAAGTTCTGAGGAACCAAGCCCGTGATTTTATCGATAACGAAAAACGATAGTTTTGTTTTAAACGAATTTTGATTCGAGGACAATTCTATGAAAACTTGTTCGGTTATGTTTGTTTTAATTTGACCTAGACCAGATACTAGCAAACTTATTTTCTTCGTACTCAAGCCTAGCTTATTTACTATATTTTGGGTAACGAAATTTGACTGAGACCCCTTATCGAGTAAGATGCGACACGATATGGGTTGATTGTTAGCATTATAAACTGTAACGATTGCTGTTGATAATAAAACAAACGGCTCGGTATTTACCAAATAATTATCCATCGCGGCATGATTGGTTTTACTCGGTATTGTCAAACTTTTGTGTTTGTATATGTTGGTCTTTATTAGATCCATTAACATCCGTATGATTTGAATTTTCTCGAGAATCGTGCAATAAAGTCGCGTGCTTTGGTTTACATATTTTGCACCATTGCGAATTACAATTTGAATTTTTGTGCCCATACCGAAGGCAATTTTGTGCATAGATTTAATTTTCTTGTTTGATTTAAACGATCAGACACGGATAGAGCCTTAAACTTTTCGCAAAAGTAAATAAAATGTCCGTCCTTGCAATAAGGACACCTATTCCGATAATTTGTATTAGAATTAGAGTTATTTGTCGTGACCAACAATCTTGGTTTGTTGTATTTTTTACCGTTCAAATTATTTAAAGACGTTCTCGTGTCTATCGCCTCTAAAATTTGGCATCGTTGCATAAAAAAGTTATTAAACTCATCGATACTAGGAGAATCCTTATCCTTGCTAAATATCTCCCACTCGCGTTTCGAATTTATGTCTAATTTTGCTACGAGAATATAAATTAAAATGGTATTCCACCCCTTTACGTTTTCACCGAGCGCCTCGAAAGACCTATAATTTTCAAAGAACGTGTTCGACAATTGTCTTAGCGCAACATGCGATTTTTTGGATATGATCGGCATATTCATAATTTCCTTTAAATGCGCGTTAACCATTATCTTTTTATTTTGATATCTTCTTTCTAGAAGCTCCCATGCTATGCGATAATTAGCATCCGTCGGCGTAAAAGATGCGATTATATTTTTGGGCTCCCCTTTTAGAGAGGTGCTTTATTAGTATGTACGATTGCTTGAAACATATAGCGAAATCGTTGTCAGTCACTATACAATCCGTGAAATTCGGGTAATGTTAGGAACGGTAATTTCGCTGAGAGGTTTGGCAACGCAGCGTCTGCGCGAACACCTGTGTCATGAGTAACGTTTGCCGACGCCGCCGAGTGCGAGCCCGCGCTAACACCTGGGTCCTGTTGCACAATTGTTTACAAGTTAATAATACTAGTCTTGTAACTAGTAACTTGTAAATAAGTGTTGCACAATGCAATTTTACATTTTTACTATTTACAACTTGTAAAATTTAAAATATTAGTATATTTTAATGAAAATTACCAGTACATATTGCACAATAGTAACAGTTTAAACTAGTTGGTAGGTTTATGACATTTCTACTATTGACAATTTTACAAATCAAGTTTTTGTTGTAAAATGTGAATGTAAAATAACTAGTAAACTGAGTTTTTACGTTTATTTATAAACCACTCTATAGTCTATACTCTATAGTGTTACATTAGAGTAATATTATGGACTATTCAATTCACCTGCCATCTGTCAAAAAGTGACCAATGAAAATTCAGAATTCTGACGTTTCTTGATCAATCAAAAAAATATCAGTGGATATATCTTCCTAGAAGGTATTCAAGTGACTATTTTAAACAAATGTGATTTTCATTAGAAAAAGTCAATATTAGTGTTCTGTTACTATAGAAATTGCGTAGTTTGTTGCTAGATTTACTGAAAACTAATTTGAAAAAGTAGTTGGTTCATTAAATAGTCCCTCGAATACCATTCTTAGTCAAAGTTAAGTAGATTATTTTTGCGGTGGTATCACTACTCATGTCCATTGCGCTTGGGATTAGGACTCGTGCTATCGCACTCGTCCTAATCGTACCAAAGCGCAATGGACATTCGTGACACCACCACAAAAATAGTCGACATAACTTTGACTACTCATGGTATTATAAGTGATAATTTATTGTTTGATTCATCTAGTGAAGATGAAGAAGTCCAGTTAGTTTATCGTAGAAGAAAATTGTTTCGACCCCGTATTAACTTTAATTTTGAGACGAGAGCCGAATGTTTGGAGAGGTTTAGAATGCATCCCGAAAAACTAGAAAGCCTTATTGAAGAGATAGGCCCAGCACTTCAACACGCAACTGGTAAAAGTGGTGCCCTAACTCCTAAGCAACAGATATGCATCGCTTTACACTGGTTAGGAAGTGGAAGTCAGTATCATACTATATCCGACACACATGGGGTGAATAAGGCCTCTGTTTGTCGGTCTGTAAGAGCCGTTGTGTCAGCTGTAAACGACATATTATTTCATCGGGTTGTTTCATGGCCACATAATATTGCAGAAGAAATACAAAGGTTCTATAGAATTGCTAACTTTCCTCATGTATGCGGAGTAATAGATGGTTCACTTGTAGCCATTGATTCACCCACTGAGAACAAAGCTGCATTTGTTGATTGCTGGGGCGAACATCCTATAAACTGCATGTTTGTGTGTGCTACAAAATTGTTTTATTATGTTAGTGCTAACTGGCCAGGTAGTGTTCATGACGCACGAATTCTTCGTAATACCAGTCTTTATAGAAGAATGGAGCAACAAAATATATTTCCTAATGCAGTTCTATTAGGTGATTCTGCATATCCACTAAAAGAGTGGTTATTATTATTATTATTATTAATGACACCGCTACATCGTGATCCCGATAATATTGCTGAACAACGATATAATCAGAGACATAAACGGACTCGGCAACTTATAGAGGTAGCTTTGGGTATTTTGAAGGAAAAATTTCCCTGCCTTAACCACCTTCGAGTTCAACCAGTTTACGCAGCCAATATTGTGAAATGCTGCACTACACTTTGCAATTACGCCAGAGATCCAGATTTAGATGAAGATCAGCCACTTGTAAACCAAGAAGAACTCTTAAACGAAGAACTCATACCGGAAGAAGATGAACCTCACATGCCAACGGCGCGCTTGAGACAAAGAAAAATTATAAATTTAATGAATATTTAATTTTCAAGAAAGAACAATAATTACAAAAAAATTAATTTATCGATATCAATAACATTGTTCGAATTATTTAACACAACTTCTGAGTCTATGTCATTAGTATATAGACTTTTAGGTAGCCCCATAGAAATCTCTAATTTTCGACTTTCTAATTTACTTTTGTAAATCTGAATTTTCAGTAGTTCTATTTGTAATTTATGCTTTTCATCACCAAGCTCCACTGAGACTTTTTGATTATTTCTTTTGCGTTTTAAACCTGTTAAACAGTGGTATTATTGAATAATAGTTCATCTTATCAATTTGTTCTGTTTTTAATGTATACCTCCTACAGAATTTGCTGCAGTTGCAGTTGTCTGTGGGACTTGCAGATTATCTTCAGTTTCCACTTCTGCAGCTTCTGCTGTATTATTTATGGATATTAAATCTGACATTTCAATGCAGCGCCAACTATCTAATATAATTCAATTGTTTACTTGTAGTTTTAGCTAAATGACTAATAAAATTGTTTATATTTCACAAGTGTAAAAATACGGATTGTGCAACATAATTTATAATCACTTATAATACCATGAGTAGTCAAAGTTATGTCGACTATTTTTGCGGTGGTGTCACGAATGTCCATTGGGCTTTGGTACGATTAGGACGAGTGCGCTAGCACGAGTCCTAATCCCAAGCGCAATGGACATGAGTAGTGATACCACTGCAAAAATAATCTACTTAACTTTGACTAAGAATGGTATTCGAGGGACTATTCAATGAACCAAACTACTTTTTCAAATTAGTTTTCAGTAAATCTAGCAACAAACTATGCAATTTCTATAGTAACAGAACACTAATATTGACTTTTTCTAATAAAAATCGCATTTGTTAAAAATAGTCACTTGAATACCTTCTAGGAAGATCTATCCACTGATATTTTTTTGATTGATCAAGAAACGTCAGAATTCTGGATTTTCATTGGTCACTTTTTGACAGATGACAGGTAAATTGAATAGTCACTAATATTTAATTACTAGTAAATTGTAACTTGTAACTTGTGAATTCATTTTTATTGTGCAACAGGGCCCTGCAGACCGTCGTGCATGAAGGCCTATATCCAAAATTGTTTGCGCGGTCGCCATCGCTTCGTAATATTTATTTTCTATTGCATCTCGTTCTTGATTGGCTTCCGCTTCGTTATAATTATCAGGAAACTCATTTAAGAGCAATTCCTCGTATTCCGCTTGTACCGCATTAAATTTTTCTAAGACGTGCTTTATGTTTTCATAACGTACTTGCAACAGTTCGATCGAATGTATCGAGGCATCGTATTTACTCAAAAAGGTTTGAAATCGTGTTAATTGGCTCTTAATTTGAGCTCTTGCATTTTTTATGCGTTTTAAATCGAGTTCTGCGGTTAGACGTTCGCTTTCAGACATCGTGATTTTATTTTTAAACGAGAATAAACTTGAGAAAATCGTGTAAACCACTTAAACATGAGTATTTTCGTGCAATAGTTAATTATACGAGAAACCGAGTAATAATCTTATTTGAATATTAGCGCGATTTGTATTTTTATACGAGAATTATCGAGTTTATTTATATCATCGTGACAATCTTACGAGGAGATAGGTATACAATATAGGAAATAGGTTTAAATGTGGTAAAGGGTAAAGGACTAACCTTGAAATATAATCTTCAAATGCGTGTACGTAACCCAGCGTCGTTTTCCTGGCTTATTTCTTGTATTTTCTGGCTAATCCTGCCCGAAGGACCATGGATATTTTGCGGGTAGTCATCCTCTTGAAGGAGTCATTTAAAACACCGCCGTGGTAATTGTAAATGCTTTATTTATTAGATACACATAGCGTCACGCTGGACGCTGTTGTTCTGTTGAGAGCTAGAATGCTACTGATGTTATTAACAACACATTGTAAGTTCGACTGCGCTCAACGAACGCGCACAGCGCAGTTGCCATATCAACTTGATACTTAACAGTCATATAATGAGACAAGAGAAATGCCGCCTGCTCCAACTAATAATACAGGGAAAGATAGATAGCAGGAGAGGTCCTGGTAGAAGAAGACACTCTTGGCTTCACAACTTGCGACAATGGTTCGGACTCACGTCTGTTCAACTATTCAAGAGTGCCGCAAACAAAATCAAAATTGCCATGCTGATAGCCAACGTCCGTAACGGATAAGGCACATAAAGAAGAAGAATTTATACTAATACGATGATAAATAGATGAAAAATTATTCTCTAGGATTAAATAACAAATTGAAAGCAATTTCATTTGCTTCTCCACTATCTGTTTCGACATCTGAACTTTTCTTCTTGATGTTGTTTTCTTGGTCTTGTAAAGTCGCCTTTGCTGGTTGATGTTTTTATTGTGCGCATCTTTCGATCTAGTTTTTCACACAATTTTGTTTTGGTATTTCTGAAAGCAGTTAAAATAGGCTGAAGAGGTGCTAGCATATTTTTGCCACTTCCAATTTTTGCTGGTTAGTAAGGCTGTCAATAATTTGTAACATTTCAAGCTTAAATTTTTCCTTGTTGACAGAAAATTGAGCTTCATTTGGATTGGTTTTTGTCTTGGATAACGCAACAATGATCCGTAATTCTTCTTGGTTATCCACGTTTTCATCAACAGTTAAGTCAGGGTAATCATCTGTGAAATAAACGATGTTAGCCCTCAATTTTATTTTTCAGAGAACCACATTTACACAGCCTACACCATCCAAAATTACAACTAAATTTCCAAAAGAAAGGGAAAAACTGAAACCACGACCGTCTAAATTAGTGTATATCCTAATCTATGTGGTTGTGATTTAAACTTTATAAATTAGAGAAATACACACACCTTTCATAAAGAAACCAAAATAGACATAAAAATCACTATATCTATAACCCTGTATTATTAAAGCGATGGTAGCTATTTCCTATTAACCAGAAGAATACATTGAGCAACACAAGCCAACAAAACTCAAATACCAAAATGTACCACCACATCAGACACAATATATTTACATTCTCACCTCTTGTCATAGAACATGACTCCTTCCATGAATTAAAACATGTCAATCAATATCATGGTTTATACATAGATATTTGATAGCAAAATTTAAATATGTACACAAAAATTATTTACCCAAATGCTCAGAAAGTTCCATGTTATTACCAACATCAGCATGTTCATGTGGTTTCAGAATTTTCAAAATAAATGGATGTGCTTACACATGTTCCATTTTATGGATGAATCTAAGCAGGAACAGGTGTAGCGGTGAATACATGTTTCACAGTAAGTACAAATCAGTTTACAGTCACAACCTGTTTCCTTTCTTCTATTTTGTACAATTCTTGTGAAGATGTTACTATTCACCCTATTTCATTTCTTACAACGGACTTTATATCTAAGGCAATACTTGTTTTGTTTCTCGTTCTTAATTCATTTAGTTTAGCAGAAATTGTTCCTTTGTGTAACACTATTAAGCGACTAAAAAGCTTGTCCCGTAAAAATTTCATTAAAACATGTACAGCTTTATCGAGCCGTTTGTTCACTTTCCCGTTTAAATAAATATATTTGATACTTTGATACATATTTTCTATATGCATATTAGTGTTAATTCCGGAATTGATACGATAGCAATAGGCCCACGCTTCCAAGTTTTTTACGTAGTGTTCTTGAAAATAGTGGCCAAACTCGCTAGTATCTGTATCACTCAATAAGGTGGTCAAAAATTTGTTTATCATTGCAGTAAATGCGTAATTGTCTATCTCTTGAAGTAATGTCCGAAGCTGTTTGTATACGACTACCTATAAAAAAACACTATAATACCAAATTTATAGATGTTATGTTTCCATACCTGTTTTCCTTTAGAATTCACTTTACTTAAATTATTACGCCAGGCTCTATCAGTATGCCATGTGCATTACAGCCTGTGGAAACACATAGGTATTTATTTATTCCATGGGTTACAAGAATACATCTACCTATATGTATAGAGGTATATCCATTACATGCACCCATGCGTTGTAGAAACCTTAAGCCATGTCGGACATGAAAACCTTTGGTTGCAGTGGTCTACCCAATTTGTTTCTTATACATATGAAAAATATGTACATTATTTCTTCATCCGAGCGCTTTAAAATGAAAAAACAACAAGGGAAATCTTCACGCACGTCATCTAATACAACAACTGTAGTGAGATTGAACTGGTAAGCATTTAATCCATGAGTCTCGTCAATGCATATACAGTCATTGCCATATTTTTCTAATATCTGCGCTTGACCCTGATTCATAACAATTAAGGCGAAGTCGCCGGTTGTTAGTTGTGGGTATTCACAATGTTTCCCTTGAGGTTTATAAAACAAGACACATCCAAAGTCCTCAGCCTCTTTTACCCATGCATCTACACTGATCGTGTCATTTCTGTGCCTTAGTACCTCATTGTTAATATTGAAACTACGTTCAACATTGAACAGATCCTTTTTTTGTTAGTAGGTGCGATCTTTCTAAAATACCATTGCAAACTGATTCTCTAACTTGGTTCAAAATTGTTTCACATGGAATTTTGGAAGCAATCTGGACAGCCAATGCCTGCCGTTCTGTTCCAGTTAAATTCAAGTATCCCAGGTCATTACTGTGTCCTAGATGGGTTTTAACATATTTTACTTTACACTTTCCATCAGTTGCTGTAACACAGATTTCTGCAGGGCAGTATCCACAAATCTTATTGGAACCTTGAGTTTTCAAGTTCCTCAAACCACTTCCTTTACTTTTGTAACTACCAGATCTATGACAAATATATTTCGTATTGGTATGGTTTTCAGTTTTAACAGTTCCATGTGCATTTACAAATAATTCACTTGTCTTACTTTGCTCATGTTTCTTCCACTTCTCAAATTCCTCTAAGCTGTTGAATTGGAACATTTCTGTTACCACATTACCATTACCATATTTCATGTCTTCTATGAAAGTGTTCCAATAAATCAGACTTTTGAAAACAATCCGATTCAGAATTATTCTTGCACAACATTCACTTTAGACCACTGGAGTTATGTTCTTGATGATACTTCGTGTGACTTTTAAAATATCTTAAATGTGTAAATGCGAAAACAGGCGATTAAAGCACGCCGAGCTTTAAAGGTTGTCAAGGAAACAAGGTATATAGGTAACATTATAACTTCATCGCTATCTTTATTTTGCTGACACGACTGAATGCAACAACGGACGTGGACGCGACAAAAACGTAAACAATTCTCGTAACTATTAGTAGCAATATTATTATGCCCTCTCGATTTATCACGACAAAAATTATTTCTAAGTTTTTAGTGCGTAATTTATTTCCAGTATTGGAGGTATTAAAAAAATAGCGTAAAGTATTCGTGGATAACTGGTCTTTAAAACTCGTGCGTGTTTTAAAGACCTTGCTATCCATTCATACATTAATATACTATTTGACATTTATCACATTTATATGTGTATTCCTTATAATGCAGTCAAATTAGATATTTACTTGACAAAAATACTACCTGAAAAGTGAAAAATTATTTTTATAGAAAGAAATCCATAGAATTCAATGAACTACAAAAGTAACAACTAAATCAGTGAAGAAATGATTCAAAATGGCGGTCAAAGTAATGAAAAAACGGTTTTTTACATACAAAAATGCACAAAAGCAATTTAATTTTTTTTAAATATATAGGCTTATGTAGCTTAGAAAAACAAATAAAACAAGCTTTCGATGGTCAAAATTGATTAATTAGAAAAAAGTTATCGCCAAAAAATTGTGAAAAACGACCGATTCTTCAATTGTTCTTAACTTCAAAAACAAAACTTATATAACGTTCACATTTTCAGAAAACGCAGTACTCGGTGAGCAGAAAACACACGTTTTTGAAATTTGCAAAAATGTTAATTATTTTTTGCATAAATCAATTTAATGCGCTTTTGTTTATTTTAACAACAAAATACACTTAAC